>LGRX02030873.1:0-15647 GCA_001247695.2 Cymbomonas tetramitiformis | reverse complement strand
TTAATGAACTGGTCATCAGGAATCACCCGTCACACCAGTTCTGCCAGCACAAATAGGCACTCCAGCTCGCCGAATGCCTTCTTCTCGAACGACTTGCTATTTGTCCAGGCGTGACTCTCTCTGGATCATTGGAGAGTGGCTCGCCTGAAAAAATTGCAAGTCGGGCGAGAAGAAGGCATTCGGCGAGCCGGAGTGCTTGCTCGTATTGGCGAACCTGGTTTGTGCGTGGCTCAAGTTTTTCAGTGTCCTGTCGGTTGCCCGGCTGCCGTGCTCTAGCAAGCAGCGCGAAAGAGATGTGGCGGGGTGGAGGCATCGGAACAGCGCCACATTCAACCCAGGAAGGGTGTGTGTGAAAAGCTACGAGCACAGGAATATCGATGTGCGAGGCTCAGTGGAACCCAGTACATGGTGCAAGCAATCAGAAAGAGGCTTTGGCCAATCGGGCGCGGCGCATCGGGCCTAACACGACCGGCACCCTGGGCAACTCCGTCGAGCATGTGCCTATCCACTACCTAACGGGTGGGGTATAAATACGCCGGGCTCACCACATAGGAATAGGTACTTCAACCGGCCTGATCCCACCACCCTCCAAGCCAATGCCGTGACGTGCCACTCTTACTTGTGCGCGCAACAGCTACAGACCATGCACTCATCCTAACATGATCCAAACGCCGGGCTCAACAGGTTGGGACGCTGGGATTTGAGAAATTGCATAAAGAGGTGCCATAAGTTCGAGGCTCGCAGCTCGGTGTTCCTACAAGATGAATGGCCGTCACTGCGCGGCGCAATGCGTGCTCGGCGTTCCCACGAGGTGCATGGCCGTCACTGCGCGGCGCAATGCGTGCTCGGCGTTCCCACGAGGTGCATGGCCGTCACTGCGCGGCGCAATGTGTGCACGGCGTTCCCACGAGGTGCATGGCCGTCACTGCGCGGCGCAATGCGTGCTCGGCGTTCCCACGAGGTGCATGGCCGTCACTGCGCGGCGCAATGTGTGCACGGCGTTCCCACGAGGTGCATGGCCGTCACTGCGCGGCGCAATGTGTGCTCGGCGTTCCCACGAGGTGCATGGCCGTCACTGCGCGGCGCAATGTGTGCACGGCGTTCCCACGAGGTGCATGGCCGTCACTGCGCGGCGCAATGTGTGCTCGGCGTTCCCACGAGGTGCATGGCCGTCACTGCGCGGCGCAATGTGTGCTCGGCGTTCCCACGAGGTGCATGGCCGTCACTGCGCGGCGCAATGTGTGCACGGCGTTCCCACGAGGTGCATGGCCGTCACTGCGCGGCGCAATGTGTGCTCGGCGTTCCCACGAGGTGCATGGCCGTCACTGCGCGGCGCAATGTGTGCACGGCGTTCCCACGAGGTGCATGGCCGTCACTGCGCGGCGCCATGCGTGCTCGGCGTTCCCACGAGGTGCATGTCCGTCACTGCGCGGCGCAATGCGTGCTCGGCGTTCCCACGAGGTGCATGGCCGTCACTGCGCGGCGCAATGTGTGCTTGGCGTTCCCACGAGGTGCATGGCCGTCACTGCGCGGCGCAATGCGTGCTCGGCGTTCCCACGAGGTGCATGGCCGTCACTGCGCGGCGCAATGTGTGCACGGCGTTCCCACGAGGTGCATGGCCGTCACTGCGCGGCGCCATGCGTGCTCGGCGTTCCCACGAGGTGCATGGCCGTCACTGCGCGGCGCAATGCGTGCTCGGCGTTCCCACGAGGTGCATGGCCGTCACTGCGCGGCGCAATGTGTGCTCGGCGTTCCCACGAGGTGCATGGTTCACAATTATCGCTCGCGATAATTTCGGTTATTCAGAACTGAGAAATCGAGCAGGCGCGACTTTTGTCGCCCGGGAGAGGGCCCGATCGGGAATACGACACATTGCGAGTGGCGTCCCGATCGGGGTGTCACGGGGGTGACACCGTCCGCAAGGGAGTATCAATTGCGGACGCCACAACGGGGAGTCAGTTTCCACACTTCCGAATCCCGAAAGCCCCTGCTTTCTGCTCTGAAGTTTGTAAAAATTCTGGTTAACAGTTAGTGTGGAAGTAGTATACATTTAAAATTTTTACATTTCATGCCTGCTAAAGGTATTCAGCGAGGCAGTGGGATTTCTGAACCGACTTCGGTAGACGCGGCGACTCAAACGGACGTTTCGGCAGTACGGGCGGAATTTTTCTTGAACGCAGCTTTACTTGATCGGCGCTGCTGGACTCATCCGGCCTTTGTTCCGTGTTCGTGCTGCATTACTTGTCGGCTTTGGTTGCCCAGAGAGCCTTCCGCGGACTACATTCCTCCGCGTATTTTTCCGGGACACTACCTCGGGTGCTCTTGTTTGAAGTTGCCGGACGTCGCAAGGAGATTTTATTGATGCCCATTAGAAGACACGGTACTCGCACAGCCTTTCCCACGTTTCCGATTGCTACGCTCCGGGTACGGTGTACAGAGTGCGACGTTTACGGCCGCCGAGTTCTAGCGAAGTGGAGAATCTTCATCCCTGAGTGCAGTCGTTCAACACACGGAAGGGGTTACATTGATCTTTGCAGACGTTGCGGAGTGGTCCATCAACGGAATTTCTTTACAGCAGTTTGGTGGCCGATCGGTAGACAGCGAATTCTTTTCTTCCGGAATTAAACAAGTTTGCCATGTCTTCGAGAAACGACCGTTTAATTGTTTGGACTTCGGCGGTGGCGAAGGAGAAGTTGAAACAGTTACGGCAGCTGTTGAGGGTTTCTGCGCGCATGAGAATGGGTTCTTGGGAGAAGCAGCGGCAGCAGATTCTAGCTTGGATTGATTCTTCCCTGTCGGACTTGCAGCTGCTGCCGGAAGATGTGCGTTCGCAAACGGATGTTCTCTTGGACGCGGGCCTGCTCACTGTTGATTCCGCGGGGGCGCTTTCGGTGGGTTTGTGGCCGGCTTTGCCGGGCCCTTGGGCGGAACGCAGGGCGGGAGAACTTGAAAAGTTTGCGCAAGTGGAGGCATGGGTGGACGCGGTTTTCAGCTTAACATCGCCGGTAATTGGAGCGAGCGCGGTGATTTCCGCGAGTGGGGCCTCGGCAGGTGTTGCTGGGGCTGGTGCAGGCGGGAATGCATCTTCAGGACCAGCGGGGGCGACGGGCTCCGGTGGCGGCGTCCTTTTAGTGACGGCTGGAGCCCCAGGGGTTTCGGGCATCGGGACTGTCGCGGCGGCGAGCTCCGCTCCCGCGGCAGCGGTGTCCGGAGCATTGGCGGCATCAGGAGGCCTCGGTGCCGGCGTCCTTTCGGGGACGGCCGGGGTCGCCACGGGTCTTGGCACCGGGACTGCCGCAACGGTGTCCCCTGCACCTGCGGCAGCGGTGGATCCGAACGCAATCGCGGCGGCAATTGCCACCGCTTTGGGGGCCCGCCTCGACGCTTTAGGCTCTCGCATCGCGAGCTTGGAGTCTCGGGGGGGGGCACCGGCGGGTGCCACCCTGCTCAGCGGTGGCGTGGCGCCACCCGAAGCAGAAGCGCTGGCGAGGGCGCTAAGGGATTCAGTGGCGACGGCTGAGAGTTGGGACATTGCTAAGTGTTCGCAGGCATGCGCCGATTTGGTACACGAGGCGGCGAAGCTCAGGTCCCAACTGACGCTGCTGAAAGGGATCCACCCATTCGGTAAATTGCCGATGAAAGCGCTGGAAGCGAACGCCTTTCCTGCGATGGTGTACGCACTTCCTGAGCTAGCGGAAGAAGAATGCGAGCTGGACGAGCTGCCAGCGGGCAAAGAGGCCACACAGGAGCATTGGCGGGCGTTCGTTCACATGTTGCAGGCGCGGGTGGGCGAGTTTCAGGCATTCGTCAAGTCCAAGGTCCCTTCGTTCCTGCTGACCGACGTGATGGCGCCTTCTTTCTTTAAGAAGAGGAAACGAGGAGGTGGAGATTCTGACGAGGAGCAGGCTCGGGCCGCGGGGGGAGGGAGTGCTCGGCTCCCGCCCCTGGACGCGGCTCGTCGGGAACAACTGGCAGCGCTTGGGAGCTCGTTCAGAACGGTCAATGAAGAGCAACTTGCACGTGCACTTCGCGGAGAGTTGGCCCCCGAGGACATTGCTCGCCCTCCAGGTGCGGGGACTCTCCCCTCTGCAATCCCGGCCCGGGGGCCCCTTGCGGGGGTCAACCTGCTGGTACAGCCACCCCAGCGGCTGCTGCAGGAGGACGAGGGCCGTTTAAAGATGCAAAATGGCGAGCTCACGGTGGTGCCGAAGACCAAAAAGTGCAAGGACATGGACAAGTGGGAGCGGGGGTTCTTCCGGATCATGTGTGAAGCACCTT
The DNA here is from genome assembly GCA_001247695.2 of Cymbomonas tetramitiformis. Lineage (NCBI taxonomy): Eukaryota > Viridiplantae > Chlorophyta > Pyramimonadophyceae > Pyramimonadales > Pyramimonadaceae > Cymbomonas > Cymbomonas tetramitiformis. Next base: position 11,369 of record LGRX02030873.1, on the reverse strand, counting down.
TGGAGGCGCGGGAGGACCTCGTGGACTTCCTCGCTTGGGCGAAGACCATCGCGGCCGACTTTACATTTTACCACTTCAATGAGTTCTACGAGCACCTGGTTCGCCAGGTGCAACGGTCGACCGTGGGCATCTCGTTGGAGGGGTACGACCGCGTCTGGCGCATTTACCAGCAGCAGCACCGGCTGCAGCCGGGCGCGAGGAAGAAACGCAACGATTACAAGTGGCAACGTGAAGGTGCGCAACAGACACAACAGCCGCAGCAGCCGCAGCAGCCGCAGGACGGCAACGGTAAGGGGGGCAGAGGCAGAGGAGGCCGCGGAGGTCGAGGCGGGCGCGGCGGTGGGGCAGGTGGTGGCCGTGGCCGTGGCATTCCTGATGCGTGCTACGGCCACAACGGTGGCAACTGCCGGCACCAACCTAACTGCCACTTCAGGCACGTTTGCAGTGTCTGTGGGGACGAGGGACACGTCCGGACTGACCCGGCGTGCCCGGGTCCTCAACCGTGAGACGAGGGGCTGATCCCGGCGGTAGCTGTGCCGCCGGGGGAGCCGGAAAGCAGCCAGGAGGCCCCGGCGGGGGCGGGTGAAGTCCCGGCGATGGTGCCGGGCCCGGCGGTGGAGGTGGACATGGCGCCGGTGGTGGAGAAGGTGGGCGAGGGTGAGGCCGCCCTTGCTGAGCGCGTACATGGAGGGCGCGAGGTGGAGGTGCCGGCGGGCGGGCTGGCACCCTCGAGATGGTGGGATGGATTGAGGAGTGACGAGCTCATCCCGGTGTGGGACGTGCTCGGGGGACCTCGCAGGCATGATCGAGTTCCCCTGCGGTGGGAGGTGGAGCGCATCGCCCCACTCCCCGTCACACAGACGGACCCTGAGTCTTGGCGCTCGCCAGAGGATCCGAGACGGGTGCGCACGTCGACGAGATGGCCTGCGATCCGCGCAAAGATTTTGCAGCGGGCCACCATCGAGAACATGGAGAGATGTGGCACGGGCGAGAACGAGCGAAGGTGTTACGAGGAGGAGTGCGAGCGCGTCGGTTGCGCCATCCCGACGCTCACCAGTCGAGCACACCTCGTGGCAGCCGCGTTCCAGGATTGGCACGACGTGGACTTCCTCGTAAGGTGCGCAGCATGCGGTGCAGGATGGCCGTCAGAGGAGATCGAGGTGGACGAGCCGTACCGGGTCCCCAATTACGTGGGCCCGGAGCACATGGACGTCATGAGGGACGAGATTCGATGCGAGGCCGAGGCAGGCCACATCTTTCTGGCGAGGTGGCGCCTGCCCCTGGGCATCATTGCCCTCGGAATGGTGGAGAAGGTGCGCAAGGGCAAGATCAAGTACAGGCCCGTCAGCGACTACTCTCGGCCGGAGGACGTGGGGGTGAACGCCCGCATCGAGCTGGACAAGGACGAGTTCACCACTGTGAAGGAGGCCTACGGCATGCTACGGCCGAAGTACTGGATGTTCAAAGTGGACATGGAGACCGCCTACCGGAGCAAGGGCATCGCGTCCATGTACTGGCCGCACCAGTGCTTCGAGTTCGACGACGTGAGGTGGATGGATGCACGGGCCCCGTTTGGCAACCGGGCCCTGCCAGGCATCTTCATGAGGTGGACGAGGGCCATTGTGGCGTGGATGCGCGCACGGGGGATCCCCACCGTGGGGTACCTTGACGACTTCTTTTGCATTCTCGAGACCAGGGAGCAGGCGGAGGAGGCCATGCTCTTGTTGGTCGAGTTCCTGACCTTCCTGGGCTTCAAGGGCAACAGTGCGAAGTGTGAGGGTCCTACGCAGCTCCTGGAGTTCCTCGGGGTCCTGCTGAGCACGGAGGGCGACGTCTGCACGGCGTCAATTGACCTTGTTGGTCGAGTTCCTGACCTTCCTGGGCTTCAAGGGCAACAGTGCGAAGTGTGAGGGTCCTACGCAGCTCCTGGAGTTCCTCGGGGTCCTGCTGAGCACGGAGGGCGACGTCTGCACGGCGTCAATTGACGAGGAGCGCATCGCCGTGGTGGTGAAGATGGCGGGAGACTTGCGAGCGCGGGCGGCGCGGGGCATGGTGTCCCGGCGAGCCCTGGAGTCGCTGCTGGGGCTGCTAGCATTCTGCAGCCATGTGGTGTGGGGCCTCTCCCTCTACACGAGGAGGGGCTTCAACTTCCTCGCGGCCACCACGGGAATGGGGCCGGTGAGGCTGCCGCACCCGGTGCTCGAGGACTTGGCCGTGCTGGAGCAGGTGGTGCGCCAGTACAACGGCAGGAACGTGGTGCTGGAAAGGCGGTTGGTGGATGAGCGGCACTTCGCCACAGACGCCTCGGGCACACTGGGCTTCGGTGGAGTCTGGGAGAAGCTCTTCTTCCTGCTGAGCTGGGCGGACCTGGCGAGGCTGCCTCAGCGGCCCTGGTTCCCGAGGCGACCGGGGTGCCCCGCCAGTTGGAGCATCAACTACCTGGAGTTGTTCGCCATCTGGTGGGCGGTGGTGCTTTGGGGGCACCGGATGGCGGGGTGTACGATTGTGGTGAACATCGACAACAAGTCCGCGATGTACCAGGTGGGCAGCTGGTGGGGGCCGGTGGAGTACCTGCCACTGCTGAGGCAGATCTTCTACACGTGCGCAAAGCACGACATTCGCCTCCAGCCCAAGTACATCTCCACCAAGGACAACCTGCTGGCGGACCTCCTCTCCAGGTTGGACATGCCGCGCTTCCTGGTGGAGCACCGTGCCTTCCTGCGGGCCACGGTTTGGCGGCAGGACCGGGACGACTGGATGGTCTGCCCGGTGCGGTGGGCGGAGTTGGACCAGGAGTTCGGCCCGTTCACGGTGGACGCCTGCGTGGCGGAGTCCCGGGCGAACGCCTACTGCTACCTGAGCTGGAGCAAGGCGGAGGATGCGCGGGTCCAGAAGTTCGACGGCCACAACGCTTGGGGCAACCTGCCCTTCAGCATCATCGTGGCCATCATCAAGAACTTCCTGAAGTGCAAGAGGCGACAGCAGTGGGGCACAGCAGCGTGCTTCCTCGTGCCGGTGTGGCCGGGGAACGAGGGCTGGGAGCTCGTGAGGGGCCTGCCCGAAGTGTTCAAGGTGGTGCGCGAGTGGGCGCAGGGCACACACCTGTTCACTGCCCCTGACCTGCGGGGGCACGGCAGGACCGCCTGGGGGCCCACCAGGTGGCCCGTGGTTGTTGTGCGGGGGGGGCCGGAGCCGGTGGCCCTCCCTGACTGGGCGTGAGGGTTGGGCAGAGGAGCTGGTGCAGGAGCTGCAGCGCGAGACGGAGCGTTGCAGGGCAGAAGCCCTGGCACCAGAGACGAGGAGGTGCTACGGCACAGGAGTGAGAGCCTTCGTCACCTTCTGCATTGCCTTCGCCTGCGTGGGGTGCCTGGACCCCCTCCTGCCAGCCACGGACGCCACTCTCTGCATGTTCATCACCTTCTCCAGCTGGTTCGTGCAGCCCGACACCATCAAGAACTACCTGGCAGGGGTTCGGCAGTTGCACCTACAGCGAGGGCACGAGTGGGTGCCGGTGGCAGCCAGGCACGCGGTGGCGGCCACCCTCCAGGGGGTGAAGCGGTGCTGGGGGAGGCCCCCCAAGCCGGTCATGCCGCTCACATTGGCGGACCTGGCTAAGATGGCGCTGCTCATCTCCACGCATGACCTCACCCAGATGTCACTGTGGGCGGCCATCCTAGTGGGCTTCTTCGGGTTGTTCCGGAAGGACAACCTCACCACGGGTAAGACAGGTGCGTGGAACACGCGGGGGGCGCTGGTGAGAGATGACATCCTGTTCCAGGACGACATGGCGGTGGTGTGGGTCAGGGTGCGCCACAGTAAGACCATTCAGTGCGGAGAGCGGCAGCACTGGGTGCCGCTTCGGGCGGTGCCGGGATCGCTCCTGTGCCCGGTGCAGGCGCCCGCGCGCCTCATGGCGAGCACGGCGGGGCGGCCAGGGGACTCGGCCCTCTTCGTGATGGAGAAGGCGGTGGGCAGGCGGGCCTCGGTGGTGCCCATGACCCACGATGCGCTGGTCTCAGGCATCAAGGCCTTGGCGGAGCGGGTGGGACTAGACCCGGCCAGCTATGCCGGGCACTCCTTGCGGAGGGGCGGGGCCACAGCGGCCATGCGCTTGGACGTGAACAGCCTCTACATCAAGATGCAAGGCGATTGGAAGAGCGACTGCTTCGAGCGCTACTGCGAGCTGGACACCGAGCAGAAGCTCATCCTTCCCGGAGCCATGGCAGAGGCCGCGGCAGCGCTGCTCTAGACAGGTGATTCACTCGTGCACTCGGCCCTCCCATGCCTCCGATTGGGTGAGTGTGCCTAGGGCCCTTGAGAGAACCCCAGGCTCTGTCAGGAGAGCCCCTGCTAGGTGCAGGATTGGGTGGAGGCTGCTGCTGAGAAGCTTCTGCGCTACTGAGAGGAAGCTACTATCCGTTGTCGTTAGCCAGAGAGGCACAGCCAGAGAGGCTTAGGCACGGAACTAGCCGCGCAGCTTCGTAGCAGCAGCCTGCTCCCTGACAGACTGTGAGACACTCATCCAGCCAAAGACTCGGGAGTAATGGAGACAGATGGAGAAGAGAAGGCAGAGAGCCTAAGATCAAGAGAAGGCAGAGAGCCTAAGAGCAAGAGAAGGCAGAGAGCCTAAGAGAAGACTCGCCAGAGAGGCAGAGCACCGAGAAAAGAAAGCTTGCCAGAGAGGCCGTAGCTTGAGAAGAGAAAGAGAGGAATAAGACTTGCTACACTAAATGTAATCTATAATGAATACTAGCAAGCATCCATTCCTGCTCGTGCTTGCATTGTGTTGCTTGTGTGCACCCTGCTTGCATTTCGGTTCATGAATAATTCACAATTATCGCTCGCGATAATTTCGGTTATTCAGAACTGAGAAATCGAGCAGGCGCGACTTTTGTCGCCCGGGAGAGGGCCCGATCGGGAATACGACACATTGCGAGTGGCGTCCCGATCGGAGTGTCACGGGGGTGACACCGTCCGCAAGGGAGTATCAATTGCGGACGCCACAACGGGGAGTCAGTTTCCACACTTCCGAATCCCGAAAGCCCCTGCTTTCTGCTCTGAAGTTTGTAAAACCCTCCCTCCCATCCCTGCTGACTCTGTTGGTTGTGGTTTGGGGGAAGGGTCAGGGTGGAGGCTGCTGCTGAGAAGCTTCTGCGCTACTGAGAGGAAGCTACTATCCGTTGCCGTTAGCCAGAGAGGCACAGCCAGAGAGGCTTAGGCACGGAACTAGCCGCGCAGCTTCGTAGCAGCAGCCTGCTCCCTGACAGACTGTGAGACACTCATCCAGCCAAAGACTCGGGAGTAATGGAGACAGATGGAGAAGAGAAGGCAGAGAGCCTAAGATCAAGAGAAGGCAGAGAGCCTAAGAGCAAGAGAAGGCAGAGAGCCTAAGAGAAGACTCGCCAGAGAGGCAGAGCACCGAGAAAAGAAAGCTTGCCAGAGGGGCCGTAGCTTGAGAAGAGAAAGAGAGGAATAAGACTTGCTACACTAAATGTAATCTATAATGAATACTAGCAAGCATCCATTCCTGCTCGTGCTTGCATTGTGTTGCTTGTGTGCACCCTGCTTGCATTTCGGTTCATGAATAACTCGCGCTTAGTGCGCTCTGCAGCGCGCTCCGGCCTCGCGCTCAGTGTGCTCTGCAGCGCGCTCCGGCCTCGCGCTCAGTGCGCTCTGCAGCGCGCTCCGGCCTCGCGCTCAGTGCGCTCTGCAGCGCGCTCCGGCCTCGCGCTCAGTGTGCTCTGCAGCGCGCTCCGGCCTCGCGCTCAATGTGCTCTGCAGCGCGCTCCAGCCTCGCGCTCAGTGTGCTCTGCAGCGCGCTCCGGCCTCGCGCTCAGTGTGCTCTGCAGCGCGCTCCGGCCTCGCGCTCAGTGCGTGTAAATAATTGAGAAAATTTATTTTCTAAATTATTTGGGAAGTACGGGGGAGAAAATTTCTGCTTGCAAAAAATGAGCCCGAGGCTCGACGAGGACCTGTGAATTTTTTGCGGATTTTCTCCCGAGGATTTCTCAAGGCAGAGCCGAGCAATCCGCGGGGTCGACTTCTCTGTGTTCTGATTGGTTACGAAGTCACGGGGGAACCGTGACAGTTGAGTCAGATCTGTGTTCAGGCAGAGCCAGAACACAGAGGTGCTTTCTGATTGGGTGAGTGACATCGGTGTCCATGCGGAGCATGCGACACAGATGGCCAGTTCGCGAGTTTGTGTCGCTTGGGCAGAGCCCGTGAAGATGAAGAGACTTTCGGAGCTTTTGAAATAAGCTGCGACAGTTCACTTCACTTCATTCTGCGAGAACTTCGGGCTCCGAGTCTACCAATTCAAAAAAGTTTGAAAAATTTTAAACAAGTTCTCGTAGAATTTTCGTAAGTAACGCAGCAATGGCAGCAGTAAGCGAAACAACGAACGGAGGATCGGAGCAGTGCGACACTGTTTACACGGACCTGCGCGCAGTGACGCGGATGCTGGTAATGGCGAATAATGCGGAGAAGAAGTGTGACGCCGTCGCGCCAGCTTTAGATCGGTGCATACGTTTCTTTGAGGAGGCGGAGCTGGAGAGCGCAGTGGAGACTCTGAACTTCGGGCTGGCGTCCGGCGTTTTTACACCCGCGGTGCGAAACGGGCAAGGTAAGGTGACAGAGAAGGCGACATTGAAGCCTCCGGCGAGGGACAGACCGGCTTTCATAACAGCGCTGGGGGAGGCAGCAGAGCAGTGCGTGGAGGTGTTGGTGACGCGATTGAAGTTCAAACTCCCGGAGGTACCACAGCAGTCGGCGTCGGGGCTCCGCTCCGGCGACAAGCGGACGCGGGAGGACGAAAGCGAGAACGAGGAGGAAGAGGAAGCGGATGCTACTGTGTTTGAGGAAGGAGAAGAGGTTGCGACGGAGGAACGGACCAAGCGAGGTAAGAAAGGTGCAGGTATCTCGCCGGATGACCTGGCGCGGGACGAGGACTTGAAGCGCCGGATGGACGCGTTCCTGATGCTGAAGGTGGCGGGCTACGCGCCCGCAACCGGGAAAGGTGACAGTTCTTTCCTCGCTCTGAGGGAGGCGCCTTGCGCGAAGTTGAGGAAACAGATTGTTGCGGACCCAGTTTCGGGGAGATGAGATCGGTGTCGGTTCCGCGCCTGACCAAAGCGCAGTTCCTTGCGCAAAATATGAAGATGGTTGAAAAGATTGAGCCGGAGTCGGAGCGGGAACATTTTTTGAACTATGTCTCTTGGATTGTAAGTTTGGACAACAGGTATGCGTGGTCGGACCTGTATGATTTTGACACACAGGTGCGGGCTGACATGATTGAAGGAAGGATTGCGTCGTGGGACCCAATACAGTTGGGATTCCGCTTCCAGTACCAGTTTCTGGAGACTCTGGGAGAGGCGGGCCGGCGTCTTCTCGATGACAAGAGCAGCCGAGGAAAGGGTGTTCGTGACACCCGGGACAAAGGTGGAAAAGGTAAAGCTGACAAGAAGGACGCGGTGTGTGACTTCTTTCAACTCGCGCGCGGGTGTAAGAAGGGGAAGGACTGTGGATTTATCCACGCGTGCCGCAAGTGTAAGTCGGCAGCGCACGGAGCGTCGGAATGCGAAAAGTGACTAGCAGTGGATGAGGAGGAACGGGAGGAGGTACGGGAGCCGGTTTCGCCCGTACCAATGGAACCGGCAGAAGGACAGGAGGAGGCAGCGCGGAAGAAGGCGCGCAAGCCGGAGAGGACCTGGACAGCGAAGTTTTTGGCGTTGTTCACCGCAGTGGGGGTATCGCTGGCGTCATACGGCGTGCCGGAGGCAGACCACCGCCAGTATCTGCGGGATGTGGAGGCGGTGGGCGCGGTGGTGTCACCACTGACGCTGCGGGCAGACAGATGGGCGCAGGCAGCCTGGGAGTTGCCGGGCGCGGAAGCCGGGGTTCGGGGGATTGCTACGGGTTTCTCGTGGCAGCAGGCTGAGCCAGAGGAGTTCTTCCGAGTGGAGAACTATGTGCCACCGGAGCACGAGGAGAAAGTCGAGATGAAGCTGCAAGAGGAAGAGGCAGCGGGAAGGATGGTGCGCACAGATGTTGAAAGTGTGCCCGGTATATCTGCTCTTGGAATTGTGCTGAGAGTTGTGGACGGAAAGGTGAAAGAGAGGATTGTTCACGACCTGTCTAGACCTGTGGGACTGTCAGTGAATGACAATTGTGAGATTGACAAGAGGAGGTTTCAGTCTGTGGAGGAGGCTTTTGGATTGTTGCAGCCATACAGTTTTATGGCTAAGATTGACTTGAAAAGTGCGTACAGATTTGTGGGGATTGTTGCGCCACTGTGGAAGTTCTTGGCGAGTGAGTTCGGAGGAGTGCTGAGGATTGACACGAGGTTTCCGTTTGGGGTGAAAGCTGCCCCGGGGCTCTTCCACGACATAACTCAACTGGTGAAGTTGATGATGCAGCAGAGAGGTTTCCCGGGTATTGTGGTGTATTTAGATGACTTTATTTTGGTGGCTGACTCAGAGGAGGATTGTCAGCGGGGCTTTGAGATGCTGCTGGAGCTTGTTGAGTATTTGGGATTTGAAGTGGCCCCGGAGAAGGTGGAGTCACCTAGACATGATTTGGTCTTCTTAGGAATTAGATTGCAGTCCAACCACTCAGGACTGGGGATTGTGACGATGAGTGTGGAGGAGAGCCGAGTCCAGAAGGTGGCCTTAGCTTGCAGGGAGATGGCAGTGCTGAAGACAGTGAGAGTGAAGGAGGTGCAGAGATTGGTGGGCCAGTTGATGTTCTGTGCACGGGTAGTGTATGGGGCCAAGATGTTCCCGAGGTCCGGGTATGACTTTATCGGGAGAGCTGGTAAGAGGAGGAGGTTCTATGACACGGTGCCAAGGGACCTCAGCCGGGACTTGATGTGGTTGGCCAGATTGTTGGAGGAGTATAATGGTCAGGCAGTGGTACTGAACCGAAGGCCTGTAGTGAGAGACTTCTTTGCAGTAGATGCTGCTGGGGAGGAAGCAGTGGACGGAGGAATGGGTGGTTTCTTCGGGGGAAGATGGTTTGCAGTGAAATGGGAGGAGGTGAGGCAGTGGAAGGTGCAGCCTTTTAGCCCTTTCAGAGATGAAGCTTCGAGTCACATTAACTACTTGGAGCTGTTTGTGATTTTCTGGGCCCTGAGGAAGTGGGGACACCTGTTGAGAGGGTGCAAGGTGGTCATGTGGAGTGACAACGAAGCAGCCAGATTGATGACAAGGAACCTGTGGGGGAAGGCAACTTTCATTCCATTGTTGAAGGAGATTTTGTTGCTGACTATCAAACATGATGTGAGGCTGGTGATGAAAAGGATCTCCACCAAGGCCAATGACTTGGCTGATGCCTTGAGCAGGAGCCAAATGGGAAGGTTCCATGACCTGCTGAAGGGGTGGTCCAGGAGGGAGGCCCCGAGGGATCTGGATGATTGGATGGTGCAGGACTGGTTGTGGGACAAAGTTAGGCCACTGGGGCCCTTTGCAGTGGATGCATGCTGTGATGAAGTGGGAGCGAACTCCCGGTGTTTTCGTTGGTGGTCCAAGGAGGACTCTTGTTTGATGAAGCAGTGGAGGGGGCTGAATGTGTACTGCAACCCACCTTTCTCCTTGCTGTAGGAAATTCTGACCCACTTCCTGAGGGAGAAGAGAGCAGCGCCCAACACAACCTCTGCAGTGTTTGTGCTACCCTTCTGGCCCACTGAGAGATTCTGGCTGGAGCTGGTAGTGCCAGCCATTGAGGCTGGGCTGTTTGTCATACTTGAGTATATCCCAGAAGACACGGATGTGTTCACCTCACCCAATGGGGTTAGGGGATTGAGAAAGGACTGTGGCCCCACAAGGTGGCCAGTGGTGCTGGTAGCCTGCCCAGTGACAGCCCCGAAGGGGAAGGCATGGAAGAAGATTGGTATGTGACTGACCATGGAGGGGGGAAGAGGGGCAATGCAGAGTATGCAAAGCCCAAGGAATGGCTGAGAGCCAGGTGGAACTTCATCTTGAGTGTTGCTGATGCGGAGAACACAAAGAAGAACCACACGACCGGCCAGAGAGCCTTTGTCAGATTTATGCTAGCCTTCGGAGAAGGACCGGTGGTACCGGTGTCAGATGAGGATCTAGCGATGTTTTATGTTTTCCAGTCACAGACTTGCAAAGTATCCACCTTGAAGAGCTATACAGCTGGTGTTAGAAGATTGCACCTAGAGGCGAAGTATGAGTGGGTGCCTGTTAGCCACAGATTCCAAGTAGCTCAGACTATGAGAGGCCTGAAGAGGCTGCTGGGAGATGAAGTAAAACAGAAACTAGCGATTACATTGTATATACTTGCAAGAATGTTTCAAGTAATGGATTTTGATGACTGTAACATGGTAACTTTGTGGGCAGCAATGTTGACTGCTGTGTTGTGCCTGCTTAGAAAAGACAATGTCTGTGTTGGAAAAGTGGAGGCCTTTAATGTTAGGCGGGTCCTTAGAAGAAAGGACTTTGAGATGAGGAATGAGACAGTGTGGGTGACACTAGTGTTCTCGAAAGTGATCCAATTTGAGGAAAGGACACACAGAGTGGCCATGAGGGCCACAGGAGGAATGTTGTGCCCGAAGAGGGCCTTAGCCAAGTGTTTTGAGCTGACCCCGGCAGAGCCGGAGAGCCCGGCTTTCCTGTGGAAGTCAAGGGGCAGGACTGTGCCCATGACACACGGAGTGTTCGTGGGGGAGATGAAGAAGCTGATCCGGAAGATCGGTCTGGACCCGAGTAAGTACTCGGGTCACAGTTTTCGGAGGGGGGGGGCCACGGTGGCCTTCAACCTTGGGGTGGACCACCTCTTGATTAAGCTGCAAGGAGACTGGGTCTCCAATGCATACCAGAGGTATGAGCAGCTGACGAAAGCTCGGAGGCTGGAGCTGCCGAAGAGGTTAGCCGCCAGGATGAAACAGATTGAATGTAAGTGGAAGTGCTTGGGTAAGCACAAGGCTGGTAGCAAACAACTTCGGCGGTTGGGTAGCTGAAGCGCCAGCCAGTTGGGAGGAAGGAACTTGCAGAAGCCGTGAGGCCTGCAGTTGGGCTGACTCCTCAGCAACCCTGGTTGCAGACCACCTCCCTGGAAGTCCTCAAAGTCTGTTGTGAAACCAAGGTGCTTCTAAGCACCACCCATGACTCGGAAATTATTCTCCCTGGGAAGTACTTGTGTAAATAATTGAGAAAATTTATTTTCTAAATTATTTGGGAAGTACGGGGGAGAAAATTTCTGCTTGCAAAAAAATGAGCCCGAGGCTCGACGAGGACCTGTGAATTTTTTGCGGATTTTCTCCCGAGGATTTCTCAAGGCAGAGCCGAGCAATCCGCGGGGTCGACTTCTCTGTGTTCTGATTGGTTACGGAGTCACGGGGGAACCGTGAC
>LGRX02030872.1:0-19217 GCA_001247695.2 Cymbomonas tetramitiformis | reverse complement strand
ATGAGGGTGCTAAGGACATCTACGAAAGCTACCGGACGCGACTATTAGGGTGAGTAACGCTAAAACCCTAACCATGTAACCCTAAACACTGTTTGGAGCTCAGAAAATCGATGCGTGTAATAGATAGTATGAAACACATATAGGGTAGAATATTCTATATATCCGTGTTTTAATACTATCGCTGTACGCATAAATATGAGGCTCAAAACGGTGATAATATGTCTGTAAAAGATATAACATATGAGAGTCTGAGAGTCTAAGTAGCTTATGCTACGTGCGCTGTGTAAGTCTGTACGAGTACGGCTACGGTGATGCTCGAGTACTCTAACACGTGGCTCGCAGTCTCTGTCGCTATGACTCGCGGTCTCGAGCCGAATAATAATGCAGTCATCTGTCACATGCATCGAGGAATGTCATACAGGGGGCAGTACGGTATATCTAGTCCCCCGTACCGTGACACCACCACATTCTGTGGATGTGTGTGGCAGTGGCATGGTAATGTAAGACAAGCAAATATCATAATACTCGAAGAACGGAGCAAGCATATATCAGGCATTTGCATTGGCAAGAACTGATCCTATTGGTGCCTCCGGGTCTTTAGAAATAGACATGCTCGCAGAGGCCCACCTTCCCTCGCCTCGGGTCACCCTATCAAGTTCTGCCGCTGCAGTGATGCTAGGACAATCTCATCCTGTCGTTGCTGTTGTTGTAGTTGTTGCTGCTGGGCATGTAGCTGTTGTGCTTCAGCTGCTCGTAGCTTCTCAACCAGCTTAACACGCCGGTCCTTAATATCCAATAGGCGGGCAGTGAACTTGTCAATAATGGGAACCCCGTGTTTGGTGATAGGAAGGGCTTTTGTGAAAATGTCAGACTGATTGTCATCAGTCGGAATCCAGACCGGTGTAAACTTCCTGAGGGGCCCCTGACACCAGTTCCTAACCGCGTGGTACCGAACCGCAATGTGTTTGAGCTTAGAAGAGAGTGCCCGCTGAGTGACTAGAGTCTGAACTGCTGAGTTGTCTACATTGATGGTGATGAGCTCATCTGAGGGAAAGAACTCTGTCAGTGTGTTATAGATGGCCAGGGCGGAGGTGCATGCCTCTGACATGGCAACATACTCTGCCTCTGTAGAGTGAAGGGCAGTGCATGACTTCTGCTTCTTTGACCACCAGTCAATGAGCATACCGTGAAAGTAGAGACAGTAGCCGGAAACTGAGTTCCGTGTGGCAGTGTCTCCTGCATGGTCTGAGTCACAAAATGCGGTGAGCTGGGGTGCTGCAGAGTCAATAGCCATAGCAAGTGTGTAGTCCCTGGTGGAATAGGCATAGTGTAGAATCCGTTTGGCAGCGGTGAGGGCTTCAACTGTGGGCTGATGGCAGAACTGAGCCAGATATGTGACGTGGTAATATATGTCGGGTCTGACTGTCCTGGCTAACCAGAGCAGAGAGTAGATCAAGGATCTGAGGGGTGTCTCAATGGACCTGACAATGGTATTAGGTGAGGGAATGGGGAGGGAGAGACCCTCTGTCATCGGTGATCGAGGTGGCTGCTTATCCGTGTCTATGCTGAACTTAGCACACAGATCTGTGATGCTCCGCTCGTGTGAAAGCTCAATCCTGGTCGGGTATGACTCTCCTGTAGGAAGTGTCTCAGTCTGAACATCAACTTTGAGCTGGAGGAACTGGTTGAGGACACCAGAGTAGGTGGCCCGAAATGTGGACATGATGTCAGTGTGAAAGCGGGCTCTGGACAGCTCATCGGCACAAGCCACAATGAAGTCATCAACATAGATGAGGACTATGAAGAGCTGAGTGTCAATCCAGCCGATGTATAGGCACTCATCATATGTGGACCTGCTGAGTGTAGGGTAGCGGTCTGTCATGAATCTGTGTGCGGTCTCTGACCAGAGTCTGCCCGAGGTCCGATGTCCGTAGAGTGCCTTCTTCATATAGGCACCTACATATCCTTTGGGATGAATGTACCCCTTCGGAAACCTGACATAGTACCGCTCATCCTCAGGTATTAGAGCCTGGAGGAAAGCCTGAGAGACATCATAGTGGTATGGCATGAGTCTGTGCTTTAGGCAGAGCGCTAGTAGGAGTCTGAAGGTGGTGAGCTGAGGTGTAGGGGCAAAGGTCTCCGCCTCCTCATAGAAGGTACGGTCCATGTCTCCTCTGGTGGTGCATCTGGCCTTGAACTTATCAAGGGAGCCGTCTGTCAGCTTCTTGAGCTTAAAGACAAACTTACTGGGGAGGACGGTGGAGCCTGGAGGGAAGGCGGTGACTGGATCGGCCCTGTCTGGCTGAAGTATGCCGTCGATCTCTGACTGAATGGCTTTGTGCCACTGTCTCCAATTAGGGCTGAGCTGAGCCTGTCTGTATGTGGCAGGGTCTGGCTCGTCCATGAAGGCATCACTCGGGAAGTCTGCGGGGTCCGAGTCTGCATCCCTGAGGGCAAGGAGCATGGCCTTCTGGTCTGGGGAGATGATGACAGCATCGGTGTCTGCATACTGGGTGGAGGGTGAGTCAGCAGAGTCGAAGTACACCTGGTATCTGTGCTGGACCTGAGGCTTATGGTCTACAGACACGATGACTGCAGGGTGATACTTCTGTCGGTCAGCTGGCTTAGCCGAGCACATAGCAAAACACGGGTAAAAGACATTAGGTGCCCCATGTTTGTGTCTGTGCTTGAGAAAGCTGATGAGAGTGGCATAGTGGCTTTTGGCCAGCTGGAGATAGTGTATGAGCTTTACCCAGACTGGATGTCTGAGTTTAGCACACTGGACCTTGACATAGGCAAAGGTCTCTGACTCGTGGGTGCTGCATGCAAGCTCGAGGATGTCGGGGGAGGATGCCTATTACCCGCAGCTTAAGGTGGCTTAAGCCACCTTAACTTGAAGGGCTCATTGGGGCTTCCTCGGCGGTGCTTTCAAAATTTGGAGAGCTATGTCGTCAAGATCTTGAGCTGCTCTTTCTGCAGTGTCTTATCAAAAGTTTGATCCGAGTTCATCTTGACCCTCAAAATCTCGGTTGAAGTAGGGTGGGTATTTCCCAATTTTCCTTAAGATGGCTTAAGCCACCTTAAGCCAATTAGCTCACGGGGGCTTCCTCGCAGGCGCTTTTCAAAATTTAGAGACCTATGATGTCAAGATCTCGAGCTGCTCTTTCTGCAGTGTGTTGCCAAAAGTTTGATCCGAGGTCATCTTGACCCTCAAAATCTCGGTTGAAGTAGCATGGGTATGCAAAAACCGGAAAAAAATGCTCAAAATGCACTAAATGTTGCACCCTCTTGGATACTTCCCAAAATTGCTCACGGGGAACTTAAGCTCGCCGAATAGTGCATATGGTGTCTAAAAGAAGACATTGTCGCCGTCATTTTGAGCTAAAGAAATCTAGTTTCCGGTACCGATAGCTCCCGCAATAATTGAAAACGTTAAGGTGGCTTAAGCCACCCTAAATCGCTGTTAGGGTGGCTTAAGCCACCCGAAGGGTAATAGCCAAGGAGAGGGCTGTGGGGCGTCGGATGGGGTACAGCTTCTTTGTGAAGATAGCTGTAGAGGCGGGATCAACCAGAGTGTTGTGTGTGTTGGCAAGTGTCTTAGCCATGAGAGCAGGGTCAGTGACAAACGTAGGCCTAGAGAGAGCCTTGAGTTTTCCTTTCACCGTGTCAAGGCATAGATAGTTGCCAGGTGTGAGATTCCCGACATAGCGGTAGGGCTTGCTCTTAGGCTGTAGCTTAGCCGAAGTGTCAGCTTTAGCTCCTGCCTTAGAGCGCTGTGCGGGGTCCTGCCAGACATTGCACTCGGACCAGAAGGGCCGGAGCTCGGTGTAGTCGAAGTGACGGCCAGTGTATCTGAGGTGAGGTGTGTCCATCCCAATGTGCTTGTTAGGCATGACATTGAGGACTGTGTTAATGGCATGGAGTGCAGCAAGAGGCCACGTGTACAGCGGGGCATCATATGTGCGCATGGTGCTGTTCATGATCTTCTGCATGTCTCTCCAGAGCACCTCAATCTGAGCCTGGAACTCGTGCATGTATGGCGGACCGGTCTCATGACGCATGCGGTACTGTCGGAGCAGTGTCTGCATCTCCTCCGATGTGTACTCTGTGGCACAGTCTGTGTGGAAAGTGATGGTCTCTGGTGTGAAGCCGTGGGACTGAATGTCATCAAGGGCAGTCTGGAGGTGGAAGTGTTGGCCTCCCTTAGAAGGTGAGGCATATCCGAAGGCCTTTTTAGTGACGGGGCACTTAAAGGCACTGATGAAGACTGACTCGTCATAGCCAGGGGGTTTGCATGGGCCCCAAATGTCAGCAAATATGTGCTGAAATGGCTTGGACTGTTCCCATTTGACAGGCCGGTGGCTGGCTGGCAAAGCCGGAGGTGGTCTGCGGTTGGCTCTGTCAAATACATTAAAGGGTCCTGGGCGCTTGGCATTCCAGGTGTTGCAATGAGCACACCCGTAGCCTGACAGGATAGTCCTGAGTGTCTTCATGGAGAGGTGTCGTCTGGGCACTGCAAACTGAAGCCCCTGTGAGAAGAGGTGAGCAATGTACTGGTGTGAGTAGTGGCCCAGACAGGCATGGAGGTACTGATGAGGGTCAATCCTGGGGACTGTGGTGGCATCCTTGAAAAGGATGATGGTGTCGAACGGGGCCCCCTGGATGAAGACACGGTCAGCACCGCCCTCCTCTCCTGCATCTGTGAGGTCCTGGGGGGAGTAGGTACCAGCTCGAGGGCGGGAGAAGAAGCCGGGTGTGCCTGCTGGGATGGTGGCTATCTCCTGAAAGTGATAGGTGAGTGGCCACCAGGCTGCAGATGGTGACTTCCGAAGACACACCGTGTATGAGGTGTTATTAGGGTCTAACCAGAAGTCCTCTAGCATCTTCATCAACATCCTTTGGATGATGGAGTTGATGAAGGGCGGGTTGGTCCAGAAAGAGCGCCCGCACCAGACATGATCCTCAGCAGGGTCCTCGAGGGAGTAGTAGTGCTGGCACTGTGTGTTACCCCGTGGGTAGGGGATGCCGTCCGTGTAGAGGTCTGTGTCACAATAGCCATGTGGACTGTGCTGAGCAAACTCTCTGTAGGCGGACCTAGCAACCATCCAGTCGACTGTGCCCTTCTCTGCAAGCTCCGAAGGGGCAGGCTGCAGGAGGGGTCTCCTCTGTGCTATGGAGTGGGCAGATGGGGTGGCTCGCCAGCTGCTGGGGTGTACAACATAGTCTCTGCCAGTGTCATAGATGCCTATTCTCCCGGGGGTGGGTTAACCCACCGTAAGAGGGGTTTACGGTGGGTTACCCAACCCTAAGCATTCCACATTTCCCGCGTACTCCGCGCGATAACAGGTGGTTAACCCCGTGAAAAATAACAACTAGACGCCCATACGGAGCTGGCAAAATCACCAACAACCCAAGCAGGGCTTTGGAAACTCACAAAACTCATGCCGCCGTCAACCCAAACCAAAAATCCATAAAAAAAAATGTTGGTCGTTTGCTTACCGTCCCGTCAAGTGCCTGTCTGTGGTCGGGATTCGTTGGGCCCTTCAAGAGTTCGCCGATAACTGTAGTGACCTCTTTGAATACCCTCTCGACGGACGCGGAGGTAGTAGGCTATGACCCAGGGAAGGCAACGAGCAAGCTCTTCACTGTCAAATTCAAATACGATGGTGACGTGCACGACAAGGCTTTGAAGTTCGTGGAGGAATATCTGGTCGGTGACCCACCGGAGAACGAACGCGACGAAGAGGAGGCACCAACCGAGACAACCTTAGCTCTTGTTGTTCGCAGTGGCAATGGCTCTGACTCGGCCGACCCAGCAGCACCACTTGTTCGCCCTAGGCCTCGCAGGAATTACCGTTAATATGCGCTTACCCCGAGTAATGTGAGTATTTCTTCTAAAATTTACATGATATTTTGCTGTATACCCAAATATGGATTAGCGCGCGGGGGGTTGACTATCTTGACTTTGGGCATGCATGTGATAAATCGTGATGCCTCAACACATTATCAAACCTTAAAAAGTCTTAACATGCCATCAGAGATGAGGCATATAGCCTAGGTGAATCTACCAATACGTTCGGTTTTTGGTAACCCGCCGTAAGCAATTGCCTCAACCCACCAGTCGACCCTATCGACTTGGCATATCATTTTCACGAAATAAATCAGTCGGAGTGCATTATATTAGGGTATCTACGGTCGAAAGGACTCATAATAGTTATCCCGAAGCATAGGTTCGATGCCTCAACTCGATTTGTGCATGAGTTATAGGCCATTCAAAATTGCTCTTACGGTGGGTTAACCCACCTTAACCCCGGGAGAATAGGCATAGAGGTCAAAGAGAGAAGCACCGTGGTGCCATGTGAGGTCGATGAAGTCAGGGGAGCGGGCCCCGTGTCTGAGCATCTGGCGGGCTGAGAGGAGGTTTGGGGCATTTGGATCATAGAAGGCTTGGAGAAAGGGGAGTGTGATCCAAGTGCCGTCGGTGTACTGGAAATCAATGGAGGCTGTGCCGACACTGTGAGGCTTGTAATGCTGATCCGAGGCTGTGGTCATGCTGGAGGTGCACGGGGACAACTCAGTGAAGAGCTCCCTGTTGTTCAGGAGGAGATGTGAGGCTCCTGAATCTACAAGGAGGTGTCCGTGCGTGTTGGAGGCACGGCGGCCTTTCCCAAGCAGGGGGAGGAAGACCGGTGTGCCGTGGGGACAGTGCGGGGCACTGTCGGTGCAGCTGAGGTCTCTCCCCACGGCGCTGCAACCGCAGGGTCGTAGACCTCAATGCTGACCCCAGGGGCCCAAATGGTGGTCATCAAAGACCTCAAACTGGGCCCAATCATCCTCAGAGTCTCCGGTGCAATATGAGGGGTGAGTCAGGGTGTAGTTCTCCAGGAACTGATTAAGCTGTTGGAAGGAGGGAGATGGCACAACTGAGAAATCCCACTGAGAGTGCTCTGGGGAGGGTGAGCTGTCTGGCCGTGGCCGAGGTGTGTCAGTGCGGATCGGGGTGTCTGCCATGAACTGCTTCCACTTAGTAGTGGTCTCCGAGGTGTCTTCCTGAGATTCAGGGATAGGAGGGAACTGGAAATCCGGTGTGACGGCACAGGCCTGCACTGTGGACGGGACCGGGGGCTGCATGTGTGTGTCTGAGGTAGCAGCCAGCCGGTCAGTGTCCACCAATGCAGGCAGGGTGCCCGCTGTAGCCCGTGTAGTTGCCCTATCGGCAGTGGGCTGAGCAGGCACCGTACCGTCAGTGTCGGATACTGGAGGAGGAAGAGGAGGAGGAGGTGTGTGTTGGGGCGGATAGCCCTCGGTGTCTGACTCGGAGCCTGAGTCGGAGACATCGGCCCACCGGCCAATACTCTCAAGCCCGGGGTATGCACACTCCAAGGGGGCTAGGGAGCTGTCAGGGGCACCGAGTGTAGGCGGTTGCTCGGAGGCCACTGTAGTGTCGGCCCCGAGAGCTGTGCTGATAGATGTAGGGGTGTCAGCGGTGGTTGCACCGTCAGTACAGACGGTGTGATCGGTGGGCGTGCCTACAAGCGCCTCATCGGCACTGTGTCCCAGGGGCGGTGTGGAGGCAGCTGCAGGCTCACAGAGTGTGGTGGGAGCTGCGGTGACACCACCGGAGGGCAAATGTGGTGTGTGGTTGGCCGGTGCCGTAGCACTGGCGGAGGCCGGCTGAGGTGAGGCAGTAGCCGGTGCCGTGGCACCACCGGAGGTCGGCTGAGGTGAGGCAGTAGCCGGTGCCGTGGCACCACCGGAGGCTGGCTGTGTGGAGGCAGTAGCCGGTGCCGTGGCACCACCGGAGGCTGACTGAGGTGAGGCATTGGCCGGTGCCGTGGCACTGGCATAGGCCGGCTGTGAGAAGGTGATAGCCGGCCGAGGTGACATATAGAATGTGTATGTCAGTGTTATGTGCAAAAGTGCGAGGAGCACAGCAACGTGGAAGGAGATCCAGTGCATGGCAATGGCTACCAGGGTGCGTGTGACCGAGAGAGTGTTACAGCCAGGCTGTGGTGTGGCGGTGTGTACGGCAGCAATGTGAACTGGGTCCGTATGCGTGCCCTCCCAATGCATCCCCATCCCAGGCACTGCAATATGAATGCATGCAGTGTCAGGTGCAATTGTGGTGGCTGGGGGGATACCAATGGCCCGAGGCTCAGGCTGGTGGCAGTCGGGGGGTGGTGATGGTGGTGGGAGGGGAGCGGTGGAGGTGGGAGGGGTGGTGGCAGTGTCCGGAGTGTCCTCGGTGGCAGTGTCCAGAGTGTCCTCGGAGGCAGTGTCCAGAGTGTCCTCGGAGGCAGTGTCCAGAGTGTCCTCGGAGATGGTGGAGGCCACTGAGGTGCTGCCGGTCAAGAGGTCAGTCAGGTAGGGCACAGGGCACTGGGTGTTGCAGTCCACGGTGATGTCTGTCTGGACTGGGGCGGTGGCGGTGCTGTTGGCCGAAGCCAGTGATTCAGCTACCTGGTGCTGCCGCTGAAGCTTCTGCTGCTGCTGAATGGCCTTCTTCTGCTTCTCCTTGTCCCGCTTCCTCTGCCGCTTTGTCCTCTCCCAAGCCGGGTCCTCGTGGTCCGGGTCCTCTCTCAAGTCAGTAGCCGTGACGGTGTCAAAGTATCTGAATGCAAAGAGGGCGGTGGGCTCCAGCTGGGGGAAGGTGAACTGGGTGTCGGGTGGAGAGGCGGAGGGGGATAGGGAGCTGAAGGGATTGGGGGAGAAGTGGTTGGCTGAAGCCGAGGGGGGTGGGTGAGGTGAGGGGCCAGAGAACTGAGGGATCCAGGGCTTACTGGTGAGGGCGGGCCACTCAGTCTCATCATCCTCCTGGTCTGCCTGGAAGCTGACTGCCTTAGCTGGATGGTGAAACTCAGAGCGGTTTGGGGGGGGCGGAGGGGGTGGCTGCTCTGAGCTGTGCAACCTCCTGCCTGAGAGCTGCCAGCTCGGATGCGGTGCTGGCTGATGCACTGTCGGAGGGGGGTGAGGTGGGGGTGGCAGGGGGTGCGGTGGGGGTGGCAGGGGGTGCGGGTGTGGAGGGACGGGGGGCAGAGACATGGTTCACAGATGGAGGGGGGCCGGCTTTGACCCACATGTCGGCCTTCTCAGCCAGTGTGCAGGGGCAGCCGAACCTGCCGAGGGAGTGGGTGACGGTCTTGTTGTACTTGTACTTGCAGGAGCGGCAGGGGTGGCCGATGGACTTGTCACTGGGGTCGGAGGGGGTGAACTTGAAGTTGTCCCAGGTGCCAGAGGGGGTGGAGTCCTTGTTGGTGGAGCCGGCGTGCTTGAGCTTGGAGGCCTTGTACAGGGCCCTCTCGTGCTCAATGAAGGTAGCTCTGGTGCCGCCCCGTAGCGGTGATCGGGGCCTGGATGGAGGTGGTGTGGTGGCCCGAGGGTGCGTACCCTTGCCACCCTTGCCCCCCTTGCCGCCCTTGCCATTAGGGTGCTTCTCCTTCGGCTTGGTTGTGTCAGCCGAGCCCCGCCCTCCCTCACGGACTTCCCCCGTCATGGAGGCAGCTCGGGGGCGGGATGAAGAGCCAGGGAGCTGGGAATGGTGGGCAGAGCCCCGGGTGAACCACACATTACCGATGGCCTCAATGAACTTCTGAAGACCACCGGGGAAGCCAGAGGAGGTCATGCGGTTGTTCTCCTCGTAGGTGCGGATGACATCGAAGTACAGGGGGATGTCAAAGAGGTGCTCGGCCGTGTCCTGGGAGGCCCGTAAGATGTCGATGAGGACCTCCTGCTCCTGCTGTCCAGAGAAGGCGGGGTGAAGCTGCCTGTGGCTGCCGATGAGGGTGGCGAAGGTGTTCAGCTTCAAGCCGGGGTCCTCGGACTCAGAGATTCGGAGGGCCTTGGCCTTGGTGAGGTTGGAGTGGTCCGTGGAGGGGGGGTAGGTGATCAGGCGGCAGTGCACGTGCAGTAGAAGCAGTCTGCCGTCCACCTGAGCCTGGGGGGAGTCCTTCACAATTTGTGACAACACAATTTGTGTGTTGCCACAAGTGGCCGCAAGTAGAAGTTGAGCTAGAAGGCCATTGGAGATACCGTCGTAGGGCTCGTCCTTCAGTCGGTGTTGAAGGTTAAGTAGTGCTGGGGCGTGTCCAGGTCGGGTGGCGGTGAGCACACGGGTCAGGGCCTCACAGAACTTCTTGAACACAATGTCGCCGCCCGCGGTGAGGAAGTTCAATTGGAGTTCACGTTGTTGTTGTCGCTCGTGAATGTCCGTGAGGGCATAATAGGCGGTCTTCAACTGCTTCAGGAGCGGAGTGACGTCAGGAGCGGTGGAGCGGGTGTTGAAGGCGCTGGAGTTGTCGTCCATGATGTGCTTGATCTTGGTTGGAGGAAGTGGTCGCCCATCTCGATGTTGCAATGGCGTAACCTCTGGAATAGTCTCCAATTCCTTGGTGGCGTCGAACATCTTGTCCGAAGTAATTACGACTGAAGATGGCGTCGAAGATGAAGTAGTTCTACTCGCAACAGTGCGAGCCAGAGAGGTGACGTTGACGCATTCGTCGCGGACTTTGATTAAGTCGTCGAGGATGGTCTCGTTGAGTTGATTGACGTCGTTGAGCTCTTCCTTCGTGACGTAATTCTCGTGGATCTCGTCGGACTGGGCAGATGAACGCTGAAATGCTACTACAAGCGAGGTGACGGTGGTGGAGAGCTCAGCGACAGTGGCGCTGAGTGCATGAACATCTTGAAGAAGGGCGTTGGTCGTGATGGAGATTTCTTCGTTTGTTGGAGATGGCGGAAGAGGTTGACGTGAAGTAAATAAACGTCGTTGAGCATGTTGTTGACGCTCTTGTGTTGGCGGTTGGGATCCCGGAGTTGTTGTTGGTGTGAACGTTGACATGGTAGACCTTCGGACCGTTGGTGGCGGTGAAGGCGACGATGTTGCGCAAGACGTTCTCCTAGGGGTTGAGATGAAGATTTTCTCTAAGTTTTGTTAATTTTCAAAAAATTGGCCAGCGCTTCCGCGGTAAATGCTCGTAATTTGCCTAAAATCTAAGGCGTCCCTCAAATTTTGGCAGAGCGATGTGATAACTAACGGTCGCGTTTCAACATTGAAGTTAAATGAAAGGCCGAGAGGGCAATCGTAAAAGAATTCCCAATCATAAAAGGTTTCGGCAAGTTAAAATTGAAACCGGCCCGACCTGCGGAGGGTTAGTGTAAAAGCAAGTCGCAATTTTCAAACATTTTCGCTGACTGCCAGTTCAAAGTGCTTTTAGCGGCTAATTTGAAATTTGTCGTTTCATCAGAGATGGCAGTGGTGCGTTGTGGTCTAACATAACCTAATAGATAGTATGAAACACATATAGGGTAGAATATTCTATATATCCGTGTTTTAATACTATCGCTGTACGCATAAATATGAGGCTCAAAACGGTGATAATATGTCTGTAAAAGATATAACATATGAGAGTCTGAGAGTCTAAGTAGCTTATGCTACGTGCGCTGTGTAAGTCTGTACGAGTACGGCTACGGTGATGCTCGAGTACTCTAACACGTGGCTCGCAGTCACTATCGCTGTGACTCGCGGTCTCTGTCGCTAGGACTCGCGGTCTCGAGCCGAATAATAATGCAGTCATCTGTCACATGCATCGAGGAATGTCATACAGGGGGCAGTACGGTATATCTAGTCCCCCGTGAGCGTGTTGACACTGGTGCACCCACTGTCCAGTCTGCCAAAAAAGAGTCGGCTCCTCCAAAAACTATGCAGGCCGGCAGGCTCTCCCCTGTCGATGTGCTCCCTCCAATTGCACTTGCCACACCTCCACCTTTGTTCACGAGTACCTCCCCCTCATCCCCCTCCCCCGCATTCACGATCCTCTCAGCTTTGGACTTCGAGCCGTCCGTCATGTCCATGGTGAGCCGAGTTTCGTCAAAACTGAGTAGTCGTTCTGGCCTCATGATGTGAATCATGCAAGATTGTGGATCGTCCTCCACAAAGTCGGGGTTCCACACAGCAAGCTTTGCTGACACCAATGCCTCAGCGGTGACCTGGTAGTGCTTTTTCATGTTCTCCGCTGTGCACCACTTACCCCTGGCCAACTCTAGGGGACGTTGATTGCCGGTTTTCCAATCTTGGCGTTCCAAGAAACCATAATACCAGTTATTGTTCACAACGCCATGCTTGAATTTATCGGCTACCACTGTCCCTTCGATCATTTGGTTTGCGTATGTGCAAACCGTGTGTTTGTAAACAGGTATTTTCAACGCCCTCAGAGCCGCTGTCGCAAACGCGTGCATATGATGGTACAAACATTCTCGGAATCGAACAAACTTAACACTCGCGACTGGTCATAAGCGTCATTAAGATTCACTGGTGCTGGTAACTGTTCGAGTAATTCTCAACACAGCATAAGATCGTAGAGCTACAAAATTTTTAAAATTCTGATATTCTGATATCGAACGCTGAACTCTTACATGCAAGCCCAGATTTCCAACATGAAAACAGCAGTAAAATATATCCGTCAAAATTGATATCATAACCACAAAATACGAATTATTGTGTACAAAAGCTGTGAGCAGAACTGTCTTAGCACTCTAGCACTGGCACGCGAACAGCCACCTAGTACTTGCGAAGCAAAACAATAATGAGTCCACTAGCCTGACCTCCGGTCAGAGTCTACTTATATCTCAATGCTCTGTCACATTTCCCAAAACTGTAACGGGTTCTAGCCCTTAAATCTTCATCTGGCCAATGGAAAGTCATTATTCCATGCCAGCTCTAACAATGTTACCGTTTACCGCATTCTGACTGACACGTCAGCGGCAGAGGAGTCACTGCCATCTTCATCTTATCATTCCCTGGTCATTCGATAGTGACCATATCTTCTCTGACAAGTCTGCATCTCACAGATGGTCATCTTCGCAAAGCCTGTCATACTGTCACCACTGTCATGCGTGTCACCAGCTGAACAAACCCGGCGCGGTACCATGAGAAGCCGGCGTTTGTTACAGCTGTCGCAAACGCGTGCATATGATGGTACAAACATTCTCGGAATCGAACAAACTTAACACTCGCGACTGGTCATAAGCGTCATTAATATTCACTGGTGCTGGTAACTGTTCGAGTAATTCTCAACACAGCATAAGATCGTAGAGCTACAAATTTTTTAAAATTCTGATATTCTGATATCGAACGCTGAACTCTTACATGCAAGCCCAGATTTCCAACATCCCCCATCTGTAGCTGCTGCGTGCAGTAGCACAGACTCAAATATGGGCTTGTTCAGCATACTGGGTCGTATCACCATCTGCCATGAACTTGCCCAAACTGAAAGTGAACATACCAATGCCTTCACCTTCCCCACCCTGTAACATCCTGGCTCTGACCAGCGGATTCTTGAACACCAAGACCCACATACACCTGCGGCCAATAGGTCCATGTTCCAGATGCCCAATCACATGCAAGCGTCCTGTCTGACTCAATCGTCTGAAGTACGCAGCCCTGCTCTCGGTCATGTCTGTCAAGTAATAAGATGGAACGTGGACACACGCCACCACACGACTGGCCATTACTGCCAACGGGAACGCGATATCCAGCGCTGCGAACCAAGGTGAAGTCACCACTGCGTCACAAACGCCATACTTCTCCTTCCATATGCGATAGTTACCTGGCTGAAGTGCGTCATGCGCCTCAGACCAACCCAACTGAGAGTTCCAGTCATTATTCATGAATCTCAACTGCGGCCATTGCTCCACCATCACCTCACTGATGACCCCAGTGCCTGCCCATGGGTCCCACACGCCATCGACGGACTTCCAGTCCACCTCTGTCGCCAAACGCCTCACTTCAGAGGGCACTGTGATAACCAGTTCAAGCCCCCACTGCAGCGCGCTAGCTTCTCTCACCTGAGCCTTAGTCATGTGTCTCAACTCCCCTCGTCTTTCAACTTCTTCTTCAGCCAACGCAGGCACAAGAGGTGCATCCCTCAGATGCCTTGCCATGGCCTTCTGTTCCCGATATTTCTTGCTCAGCACCGTGCGATGCCCCGCATTCCAGTGCCCTGGCATGAAGATCTGCACAGCCTCAGAGAGCTTGTCCTGCCTTCCCCAATCAATCTGATCTGGCATGCCCAAGAACATGTCCTCCTCTTTCAACAGCATCTCCCTTGATGAGATGGCATGCCAAGGCTGAAACTTGTCTCCCTTCACCATCCGACGGGGACCCACGTCTGCTGGCAACAGGCGCATCTCCGCAGACAGCTTCTCATTCAATTGCTGCTCCTTCATACCCAGTCTGTCCTCTAGGGCACCAGAACTCTCGTCTTTCTGGGTCTGCACCTCGGCATTGGCGGCTTGCATCCCCGTGCCTGAGCACCTGGGACATAGCCACTCGCCTTCTGGTACTTCATCCAGTGCTGGGGTCAGACACCACAAGTGGTACCCCCTGTTGCATGCGTCGCACAACAACATCTCTGCTTCCCCATCAGTCTTCCTGCACACTTCACATGCTAGGTGCTTGCTGGGAACGGCTGCACTGCAGTCATACTGGTCCTTCACCTGTAGGTGACATGGCGCGATGCTCTGCACGGTGCTCTTCTCTCTTAACTTGGTGGCGTCCTCAAGCACCACCACACCATCTGTGCCAGGGAACAATAGCCCGGCCAAGCCATTCGATTGGCATATTGTATTTATGCATACTGGGGCAGTGAGATGGCAATGGGCTCGGAAGGGGACTCCCGAGCCATTGACTTCGTACTATGGGGAGCGAAAGCCTGGACTTGATTATAGCTGGCAGCATATTATCGTACACCCTTCTGGTGCGCTACGCCGCTGGGAGCGTAATAGGGGCGGCGGCTGGTTTCTAGAAGACGCCACTCAGTTGAAGGCGCCGGTAGCGCCATTCTCATTACCGATTAGCCGCGTTGGGATCGCGTACTGGAATCCGACGATTGTGATTGACGATGACGAATATCATGGAATTCCCTACCAGGGGCGTAAGCCTACACACTCAGCGTCTACGAACAGTGAAGATTCGGGTACAGGCGCTGTGTCCTGGAGTAAGGAGAAGTTACCAGATTCTGATGACAATGATGACGCAGGTGTCACTAACAGTAAGGAGAAGCTACCAGATTCGGATGACAAAGATGACGCGGGTGTCATACATGACATGGACACTGCCAGTCCGAAATGGGAGCCAACTTCGCCTGAATATGATGACACCGAGGATGACGTCAGCGAGTTCGATGACTTGGTAGCTGACGATGCTGAAGAACAAGCTGAAGCTCGAAGGTTGAAGAGACTGGGACTGCAATTGATCATGGATGAGAAGGGTGAACTTCACTGGGTACCAAAGGGCACCTCCCCGACCTCACCTGTTCAGCCCGATGATCAGCCTATTACCGAGCAGAAGTCTGAGGCCATATCTGAGGATGCCCCAGCCTCTGTGGTGGAGACTGTTCATGCACCACCGAAGAAACCTTATGGGTCAGATACTGGATTGACTTCAATGGGTGAGAATAAGGCTGGGGTGTCTGAAGAGACGAAGAGGCAACCTAGGAAATATCCGAGATGTTGGACACATGAGTATATAACTCAATTGAAGTATTCCATAAGAAGTGACAGTGATGAAGAAGAAGGGCTTGACGTGGCTCCTCGTAGGAAGAAAGCAAAGATCAGCAAGGGACAATGATATCAACTGTCTTGATTAGGATTGTCCAAATGCAGATTCTCTGATTAGGATTTGTATAGGTGGCAGATGATGATATGCCAGCCGACATGGGACAGATCGATTAGAGAATATGAACTGCGCGCCTTGAAAGTATAAGACTTGAATATTGCCCATTTGGAGGCTGTTCTAACTTGAAGTAACTATTTGGAGGAGCTGTTGCTCAACCTGTTAATTTACTGGTCAATCTTTCCTGCCATAAAGATATTGCAATTGCTTGAATTGTAGCCTTGTTCAACTGTTTATCTAGAACATTGCAATTTTGTACACTGCAAAATTGCCGACTACGGACCTGTGCCCCAAGATTGAAGCAAGATTTACCTCTGACTGACCCTTGAGCTCAGGCTCGGATACAGTCACGTGCTCAAGAAGTCTTCACTTGGAAGTGGTATTGCTCTGCGCCCTTTTTGCCCCCTGACTTTCACCCTGCATGCAAACAGGCGATTTTTCAAAACTGTTATGCTGCAAAGTGGTCAGAAAGTGGGAAAAGAAGCCGCCAGCAACTCAGATCTACCGGGATTAACAGCCAGATTGACCCGAACGGAGAGTGAAAAGTGGATCAGTGGCAGATTGAGAAAAAGAGGACCTCGGAGACCGTTTTAACGTAGGCACAAAAATTCTAGACGTTTCTTGATAGTTTTTTGTCGTTTGGAACCTGGCCCCGAGACCTGGGTCCTCATAGATCGCTACATTTTAAATTCGGATGGCCAACCGGCACGGCAGAGCAAAAATTAGACCAATTTGAGCCCAGCAGACTACATAGAAGGAAACGGGAGCCCAGAAGGATAGTTTTCCATTTTTTTTATATCCTTTGAAGGAAAAAAATAGTCTCCAATACTGGGTCCTGGCCAATTAGTCTGGATTGCTCCGGGATGGCCGCCAAGAAGAAATTAGCCAAACTGCCGATCGACACTCCATTTTTGAAATTTGGCCACCAAAACTTGCATTTCACTCTGGAAAGCATATTTCGTTATTCACCACGACTTCCACTGCTACAAGGAAATATTTTTCTGAGTGTTCTGGGGGGATTTGCCAAATTGGACAGATTTGACTTCCCCAACGGTCAGATTTGCACTTTGTCACTCTTAATTTCGACATGATGCAAAACGCTAACACGGGACGCTCACCTCCAACGTCGCC
Organism: Cymbomonas tetramitiformis; assembly: GCA_001247695.2. Classification (NCBI taxonomy): domain Eukaryota; kingdom Viridiplantae; phylum Chlorophyta; class Pyramimonadophyceae; order Pyramimonadales; family Pyramimonadaceae; genus Cymbomonas; species Cymbomonas tetramitiformis. The sequence goes on along the minus strand of LGRX02030872.1, from coordinate 2,416 downwards.
TACGTCGACTCCTCGGCGTACAAGGGGACGACAGGCCAGCCAGCGCAGCACGAGAGGTGCTGCCGCCACTGGGACCACTGGCAAGGGGGCGAAGGGCACCTACAAGGCGCCCTCTCCGGGTCAGCCGCCACCGGCTGCGACAGCAGCAGGTGCGCCAAGCTTCCAGATTCCCAAGAAGAAGTCGACCCTGTCAGCTGATGCTACTGAGTTTAACAGCGTGACTCCTCTGGCTCTGGACTCTGGAACCGCTTGTGTGACACCTTCCCTGGAGGAGGCTGTAACGGTACCTAAACCGCGCCCTAATCCGCCCCTGCGTCATGCAAGAGCGGCGTCACCAAGGGTGCTGACTGTTGACACCCCTGGTGCAGGGCGAAACATGAGGGCGACTCCCCAGCGGTATGTCAACTTGACCTCTCCTTCCCCTGGCATCCTGCGATTGCCAGGAAGCCGCGACCTGAGCCCTCCAGCTCCGCGCCAGCGAAGCCCGCCTCGGACTCGAGACCGGACCCCGCCACCGCCGCGCTGCAGGAGCCCACCACGGACGCGCGACATGAGTCCTCCAGCTCCAAGACCGCGAAGTCCTTTGAACCCCTACAGGACTCCACACACTTGGTCTGGAGCTACGGTGATGACCTCCCCGCACGGCCAGCTGCCCACGCCATTCGGCGAGAACGCGCTTCAGGCTGAGTCCGCGGGAGCAGCCTCTGTGGGACAACCTCTACCGGCTGACCGACCACCTCGCGACCCGATCGCCGTGCGCGAAATGACCGAGGTCAAAATTGCAGCATGTGAGCAGGACATGCAGAATGAGGCGAATGAGCAGAAACCAGGACTTCGTCAATTTCCTTCCCGCTCTGATGTGGCCAACTGGCGAAAGCGCCAGCAGCCGGGTGAGAATCTCGCCTGGACTCCGCGCCCTAACCAAGGGGGTGTGGGGGCAGCGGGGAGGTCAGAGGACACGCACCAAAGCATGGCTGGCGAACTCATGGCACACTCAATGCATCCAACTCCCTCCTCAACAAGCTACGGGGAGGTGGGGGCAGCGGGGAGGACAGGTGGCTCCGGCTTGACAGGTGGCCCACGCCACATAAGCATAGCATGTTCTGAGCATTCGCTGACCTCACCGATTACCGATACCGTTACAGAACCTAAGGTGATCGGTGACTCTATGGCAAGGTTATCGGTGACTTTCGAGTCCGAGATAGACAGCGAGGCAACTTCACTGACGCCCTCACTGACTCAGGCGACTACGGAGGCAGCTACGGTTACGGATATGCTCGAGTCCATGTTGAATTGCGAGTCCAGACCTTTGACTACCTCGCTGACCTCAACAACTACGGATATGCCCGAGTCCCTGTTGAACCGCGAGTCCAGCCCTTTGACTACCTCGCTGACCTCAACAACTACGGAGCAGCCAGTCAGCTCAGTCAGTTACGCAGACCTCGCACTCAGGCGTAGCATTGGACTCGCAGCCTACCAGCCGCATCTTAACCGCAACCTACCAGTCATCGACCCCCCTTCTCAAGCAGATGTCCTCAGCAGAATTCCAGTCAGAAACTTACCTCTGAACTCAGACTCAGGGAACCAGCTTTCTCGCCGGGAGAGGCGCCATCAGAGATGGGAACAGAACCAGCAGCGCCTGGCAGAACAGCGCAGAGCACTCTTCTCTGACCCCGCCTCAGCCAGAACGCCCTCAGATGCCTCTGTCCCCGCACTGAGCTCTCAGCATCAATCCCTAATGCAGAATCAGATGATGTTAGAGGTATCAGAGTACATGCAAAATCTGCATCAGCAAGTGCTCCAACACTATCCACATCTGACTTCAGTTCTACCAGCAGTGGGCGCTCCACCTATGACGCCCTGCCAGCACACCTTAGGATGGGCGAGCGGTTTACCAGGTGCACCGGCGCCAGCAGCTGGATCAGGTCCCTGGCTGGTACCAGCACCGGCTCAACCGGTTCCCGCACCGGCTCAACCGGCTCCAACACCGGCCCAACCGGCTCCGGCACCGGCTCATCCGGCGCCGGTACCATTTCAGCCAGATCCACCGGCTACCGGCTCATCGCCCTCTGACTCCGCTGAGCCTGATCAACCGTCACCAGGAAACTCGCCCCCGCCTTCAGACAATGGTGAACCACGACACCGGCGTCTAGACGTGTTGTTATGGACTTTAGAAGGAGCCTCCTTCTGGTTGAGAAATCACCTGTCCTCTTCCTCCGCAGTTACTGTCAGTCACGGCGCTGAGGCACAATAATCTTACCGACTGCCAACCATGCCTGGAAGCGCCAGTCACTTCATAACCGATACCAATCGGATTTGGATGACTATGCGGCACATCGGAGTGGACATCCAAGACCTGGCGCAGCATGGGTCAGTGCATACTCCTCTGCGCCTGACTGAGATTGAGGACAGTGAC
>LGRX02030871.1:0-51916 GCA_001247695.2 Cymbomonas tetramitiformis | reverse complement strand
GTGCCCCAAGATTGAAGCAAGATTTACCTCTGACTGACCCTTGAGCTCAGGCTCGGATACAGTCACGTGCTCAAGAAGTCTTCACTTGGAAGTGGTATTGCTCTGCGCCCTTTTTGCCCCCTGACTTTCACCCTGCATGCAAACAGGCGATTTTTCAAAACTGTTATGCTGCAAAGTGGTCAGAAAGTGGGAAAAGAAGCCGCCAGCAACTCAGATTTACCGGGATTAACAGCCAGATTGACCCGAACGGAGAGTGAAAAGTGGATCAGTGGCAGATTGAGAAAAAGAGGACCTCGGAGACCGTTTTAACGTAGGCACAAAAATTCTAGACGTTTCTTGATAGTTTTTGTCGTTTGGAACCTGGCCCCGAGACCTGGGTCCTCATAGATCGCTACATTTTAAATTCGGATGGCCAACCGGCACGGCAGAGCAAAAATTAGACCAATTTGAGCCCAGCAGACTACATAGAAGGAAACGGGAGCCCAGAAGGATAGTTTTCCATTTTTTTTATATCCTTTGAAGAAAAAAAATAGTCTCCAATACTGGGTCCTGGCCAATTAGTCTGGATTGCTCCGGGATGGCCGCCAAGAAGAAATTAGCCAAACTGCCGATCGACACTCCATTTTTGAAATTTGGCCACCAAAACTTGCATTTCACTCTGGAAAGCATATTTCGTTATTCACCACGACTTCCACTGCTACAAGGAAATATTTTTCTGAGTGTTCTGGGGGGATTTGCCAAATTGGACAGATTTGACTTCCCCAACGGTCAGATTTGCACTTTGTCACTCTTAATTTCGACATGATGCAAAACGCTAACACGGGACGCTCACCTCCAACGTCGCCTACGTCGACTCCTCGGCGTACAAGGGGACGACAGGCCAGCCAGCGCAGCACGAGAGGTGCTGCCGCCACTGGGACCACTGGCAAGGGGGCGAAGGGCACTTACAAGGCGCCCTCTCCGGGTCAGCCGCCACCGGCTGCGACAGCAGCAGGTGCGCCAAGCTTCCAGATTCCCAAGAAGAAGTCGACCCTGTCAGCTGATGCTACTGAGTTTAACAGCGTGACTCCTCTGGCTCTGGACTCTGGAACCGCTTGTGTGACACCTTCCCTGGAGGAGGCTGTAACGGTACCTAAACCGCACCCTAATCCGCCCCTGCGTCATGCAAGAGCGGCGTCACCAAGGGTGCTGACTGTTGACACCCCTGGTGCAGGGCGAAACATGAGGGCGACTCCCCAGCGGTATGTCAACTTGACCTCTCCTTCCCCTGGCATCCTGCAATTGCCAGGAAGCCGCGACCTGAGCCCTCCAGCTCCGCGCCAGCGAAGCCCGCTTCGGACTCGAGACCGGACCCCGCCACCGCCGCGCCGCAGGAGCCCACCACGGACGCGCGACATGAGTCCTCCAGCTCCAAGACCGCGAAGTCCTTTGAACTCCTACAGGACTCCACACACTTGGTCTGGAGCTACGGTGATGACCTCCCCGCACGGCCAGCTGCCCACGCCATTCAGCGAGAACGCGCTTCAGGCTGAGTCCGCGGGAGCAGCCTCTGTGGGACAACCTCTACCGGCTGACCGACCACCTCGCGATCCGATCGCCGTGCGCGAAATGACCGAGGTCAAAATTGCAGCATGTGAGCAGGACATGCAGAATGAGGCGAATGAGCAGAAACCAGGACTTCGTCAATTTCCTTCCCGCTCTGATGTGGCCAACTGGCGAAAGCGCCAGCAGCCGGGTGAGAATCTCGCCTGGACTTCGCGCCCTAACCAAGGGGGTGTGGGGGCAGCGGGGAGGTCAGAGGACACGCACCAAAGCATGGCTGGCGAACTCATGGCACACTCAATGCATCCAACTCCCTCCTCAACAAGCTACGGGGAGGTGGGGGCAGCGGGGAGGACAGGTGGCTCCGGCTTGACAGGTGGCCCACGCCACATAAGCATAGCATGTTCTGAGCATTCGCTGACCTCACCGATTACCGATACCGTTACAGAACCTAAGGTGATCGGTGACTCTATGGCAAGGTTATCGGTGACTTTCGAGTCCGAAATAGACAGCGAGGCAACTTCACTGACTCAGGCGACTACGGAGGCGGCTACGGTTACGGATATGCTCGAGTCCCTGTTGAACTGCGAGTCCAGACCTTTGACTACCTCGCTGACCTCAACAACTACGGATATGCCCGAGTCCCTGTTGAACCGCGAGTCCAGACCTTTGACTACCTCGCTGACCTCAACAACTACGGATATGCCCGAGTCCCTGTTGAACCGCGAGTCCAGACCTTTGACTACCTCGCTGACCTCAACAACTACGGAGCAGCCAGTCAGCTCAGTCAGTTACGCAGACCTCGCACTCAGGCGTAGCATTGGAATCGCAGCCTACCAGCCGCATCTTAACCGCAACCTACCAGTCATCGACCCCCCTTCTCAAGCAGATGTCCTCAGCAGAATTCCAGTCAGAAACTTACCTCTGAACTCAGACTCAGTGAACCAGCTTTCTCGCCGGGAGAGGCGCCATCAGAGATGGGAACAGAACCAGCAGCGCCTGGCAGAACAGCGCAGAGCACTCTTCTCTGACCCCGCCTCAGCCAGCACGCCCTCAGATGCCTCTGTCCCCGCACTGAACTCTCAGCATCAATCCCTAATGCAGAATCAGATGATGTTAGAGGTATCAGAGTACATGCAAAATCTGCATCAGCAAGTGCTCCAACACTATCCACATCTGACTTCAGTTCTACCAGCAGTGGGCGCTCCACCTATGACGCCCTACCAGCACACCTTAGGATGGGCGAGCGGTTTACCAGCTGCACCGGCGCCAGCAGCTGGATCAGGTCCCTGGCTGGTACCAGCACCGGCTCAACCGGTTCCCGCACCGGCTCAACCGGCTCCAGCACCGGCTCAACCGGCCCCGGCACCGGCTCATCCGGCGCCGGCACCATTTCAGCCAGATCCACCGGCTACCGGCTCATCGCCCTCTGACTCCGCTGAGCCTGATCAACCGTCACCAGGAAACTCGCCCCCGCCTTCAGACAATGGTGAACCACGACACCGGCGTCTAGACGTGTTGTTATTGACTTTAGAAGGAGCCTCCTTCTGGTTGAGAAATCACCTGTCCTCTTCCTCCGCAGTTACTGTCAGCCACGGCGCTGAGGCACAATACTCTTACCGACTGCCAACCATGCCTGGAAGCGCCAGTCACTTCATAACCGATACCAATCGGATTTGGATGACTATGCGGCACATCGGAGTGGACATCCAAGACCTGGCGCAGCATGGGTCAGTGCATACTCCTGTGCGCCTGACTGAGATTGAGGACAGTGACGCTTTCACTCTGGAAGTGGAGAAAACGCAAGTGGATGAAGCGCGGCGTTGCGCGGAAAGCCGTACTGGAACTCAGCAGAGACGCCTGCCCTTGTACTCATGGGTAACCATCGCGGAAAATGCCTTAGAGTCCGAGCTGACAGAATTTGACCCCCTGGGACTCCAAATCTGGGCAGCATTTTCATCTTCCGAGGCGTACTTGTTTAGAGGAATGGCGGCTGGCAACCAACCAACTCCCGCCACAGTCCCAGCTAGACTGGGCGTCAATCGGTTTCCCTCTGGTGTTCCCAGCGCAGCAGAGTACAGATCGCCTGGAAATTCCTTGCCAGCGGCCCCAGGACTCCTGCCAGTGGACCAGCGCCTTTCTCAATTCCCAGGGCACCACGATCTTATGGGAGCGGCTTCCCCAAGTGATGTCTACCGAGAATCCAAGACAGTGGCGGATGTGCTCAAGCTGATCAGAGACATTCCTATGTACCCCTCCTCCGCTGACCTAATCACCACCGACGCAGATATTGCCGCGCTTCCACCTTTTTCTGAAGCGCTGGTCAATTTTCTGTCAATGGGCGTAGTCACCTTCGCCCTGGGTCGCATGAGTGCTTATCGCCTAGACCTAACCATGATCACCATGCCGGAGATCTTGAAGGAAGTGGCTCAACGCAAACTACAGCCGCGATCCCTAACTTTTCTCAAGCAAGGTGGGATGATGAACTCGGAGGCCTGGAACCGGCGTTACGCCACTTTGGCGCCTTTCCTGGCCGACGTAGCCAGGAGCGTACTGGATGACATCGCGCTGGTAGGACTAGCGGGGACAGTGATGCGCATGGCGCAGCGACGAGAAGAGACTGCGCGTTTGTTCGCTACTCGTCTGGTATCCTGGCACGAGGTAGTCCAGTTATTGGCAGACGCCATGCCCAACCGCCACGCCATCAGCCAACAGCAGCTATTATATCAGTTCTGGTCTGGACTGCGACTGAAGCAAGCTGTCATGGATCGCCTTATTGAGGATCGGTTGGATCTGCAAAGTCCAGCCGATTGGGAAAGCAATCATCCCGGATCCACCGCGCTGCAGCATATCATCACTGTGGCCACCAAATTGGAGCGCAGTGAAGCTCTGACCGCAGCACGAACCTCTCCCGTCTCAGCACCTGCGAACCGAAGTCCTGCCTGGAGGAATGGTCGCTCGTCCTCCAGACTTAACGCCGTGCAGGACGCTGGGGAGGAAGATGCTACTGACCTCGACCCCGCCGACCTCAGGGTGCAGCACGCCGTGCCGCCCAGCCCGGCGGGATTGACCAGGCCGCCACGCCGATGCTACGTCTGCAACTCTGACTCCCATTTATGGGCTAACTGCCCCGACGAGGCCAAGAAACGAGCCTGGATTGCTGACGCCCCAGCTCGTTTGGCACGCCGCCGCGCTGCAAATGAATCTCATATCGCAGCGCTGGAAACAGAATGGGAGGATTTGGAAGAGGAAGCGGAAGCGCTGGAGTATTTTCAGAACAAGGAATCGGCCGCAGCGTCCTCCTCGGGTCAGCAATCTGCGGAAGAGGAGGACTGAGTGTCTTCCTGCCGGCGGGACGCCGGCGACAGGGCGGTATGGGTAACCGCCCCTGGGCAAGGAGTACAGCCTTCGCCCACAACCGGGGGATTATCCAGAAAGAGCCTCCGCCACCCCCCAACCCTCTGGCCGCTCGAGGGTACGGATTCACCTGGTCTGCCGATCAGAGGCGACAACGCCATCTCGACAGCACCAGAACCCTACGGGATGAACCCTCGTTGACCCGTACCGCTGTTTACACAGCGAACCTTTCCACTGAGCAGGGCCGGCGAGAACATCACTTAGTGTCCCGGCGCCATCAGCGGTCGCCACGAAGGTCACCCACTTCGTCGCCTGAGCGCTCCAAGCCTCCCGTTATGTTCAGTGTAGATCGCTCCCTTGGAACTGGTGATCGCCATCGGGCTCCACAACGCGAGCGTGGCGAAACGCCCCGCGTTGACCCCACAGACCCTAACCCTAACCCTAACCCTAACCCTAACCCTAACCCTAACCCTGAGGCATCAGTACTGGCAGCACTGGATGAGGATGAGGGAGAGGAGACCCAGTGGACCTTCAACCCACTCAACACCCCCTGGCGGAACACTCCTCGACCGCGGGTACCGAGAAAAGCTCCGGTGGAGCGTATGCGAGCCTTGAGGCAGCGGATTCAGGATGTAACGCTACCCGCGGTTTCACACCCTCTGGACGACAGTGGGGAGGAAGGGGGGGGAACTTCAAAAACTGGCCCAGCTTCAGAACCCCCACCTTTTAAACTTCGACCTGAGGTGTTTCCTTCGACGTCTCGACCAGCAGCGTGTCCAGCCTTGGCAGAGAGGGCGTCCTTAAGCGCAGAGAGCACTACGAGTGCAGCGCGCAAGCGCACTGGAAAACCTCGCAGCAGAACTCCGAAGACGGTACGAGACCGACTGCAGCATGAGGCAGAGGTTACGAGGCTGGGAGATGAACCACCAGGACTTCGAGCAGAGTCACTGGCGGATCGCACGCGTGCTTGGAGAGAGATGACGCACCCGGAGCACATGGCCGCGGCAGCGCTGGTAAAGGAGAATGAGAAATGGAGAAATGCATGGGGACCAGAAGGGTGGCGCAGATATCGCCGCCGCTGGTACAGATGGCATGGGAAGGTCACCCCTGACCTAACGATAACCGAAGGAGCAGTTCAGCTATCTCTCGAGACCGAGTGCGGTACTATCCCAGGTTCTGGTGGAGATGTAGGAATTCCAGACGCATGGTGCAGTCTATACAGGGTGCACCAATGGAACCAGCGAGAAAGGGAAGCAGCGGAGGAGGCTGCTCACCTGGCTCTACCCTCAACAGCAAGTGGTGATTCACTCTCCCTGGACTCAGCGGAACCATCAGATGCGAATCCCGCGACAACTCTGGATTTGACCTTATCTCCATCCAGTTCTCAGCCCGCAACTTCTGGGGACATTTCTGACCTCGAGGACTCCCAGCGGTCGCTCAACTTCACGCAGCAGTTGATGGAGCGACAGCTGGCCGCCGCCAGATCGGAGAACAACCCAAGTGTGCTGACAACGGTGACAGAAGGAGTGGAGCCGACTCCCCTGAAAACCATCCAGGAGGAAACCCACCTGGAACTGCTACTGACCATTCAGAAACAGCAACGCCATCGTCTGCGGCCGATCCTGGAAGGTAATGAAGCAGTGGCAGCACCAGCGAACGTCACCAACGCCCAGGCGGCACCGCGGGAAGAAGAACCCCCCTCGTTCACTCAAAAGTCCGAACCAGAAGACAGCGCTGGGGAGGAAGAGGAGGAGAAGATGTCCATCCAACCTCTTCGCTCTTACCCTCTGGAAAGTCGCACGCAGAGCCGCGCCAGACGACGCGCTCAGGGACAAGAGCGACGCGCTAAGGAGCGGCAGCTACAAGCAGATCGCGACCTGGAAGGTGGATGGTACTTTGGTCCGGATCCTCGTTCGCAGCCTGCACCACCGCGCACAAGACCTATCCGGTCTAAGCAGCGCGTACCTTTGCATCACCCAGTGCGAGCAGCCATCTGTGCACATCTGCGACGCGATGGTCAAGTAATGTGGAACCAGGACAGTCAGCTGACTGCGATTCGGGACAAAGAGGGAACGCTGCTATTGGTGTTCTGGGCCTTGCTGAAGGGACAGCGAGTGCGCGTGCTGGTGGATTCGGGTGCCTCGGATGAATTCATCTCCAGTGAGTGCGTCAAGAGATTGAACCTCACAGTTCGCGCTAATGGGATGCCGCTGAACGTTACCCTCGCGGATGGGTCAGTGCAGACCTCTGCGCAAGTCGCTTACGGCAAGCTGACCGCCGAGACTTCCGAGGGGACTTACTCCGAGGTCATCAAGATGCGAGTACTTCCTTTGGGCATCAAGGTGGACATTGTACTCGGAGGAAGGTGGTTGAGACACCTCTCGCCGGTCACGCTGGACTATGATGGGTGGGGATCAGTCAAGTTTCGCCAGCATGGCAAATCCGTGCGGATACGGGGATGTTCGCCAGGGCGTAGCCCTACACGCAAAGGCGAGAGAACCGCGATGGCTCTGGAACCGATGGTAATGTTATCAGCGGCTCAAGCGACCAAGGAGATCAAAGCCTATCGGCGCAGATATGCGGGAATGGACAGTGCCGCGACACCCCACGACATCTTAGTGGCCTATGCGACACCTCTGGTAGGGACTTCGATGTTATCAGCGGTGGCCACCAGCGAGAATTTGGAGGACCCTTCAATCTCCCCGAGTGGAGAAAGAAGTTTCAGAAGCTGATCGAGTCCTTTTCACCTCGAGTAATTCGCGAAGCGCTGCCCAACTTTGACGCCCTGCGAAAAGATGAAGTGGCCCACGTGAGACTGCAAGAGGGATGGAATGGCATCGCGCCCGCTAAGAGGCCCTACAAGATGTCCATGGTGGAGCTGACTCAATTGCGAGAACGCCTGGATGAACTCCTGAGCAAGGGCTACATCAGACCTTCCTCAAGTCCGTTCGCTGCACCAGTGCTGATGGTTCCCAAGCCTGGGAAACCTGAAGTACTCAGAATGGTCTGCGACTTCCGAGCCATCAACAGCCTGACTGTCAAGGACAAATATCCACTTCCCGACATTCAGCAGTTGTTCGACTCCATGCATGGGGCCAAGTACTTCTCCTCCTTCGATGCGGTCGATGGATTCTGGCAGATGGCTATGGCGTCTGAGGATGTGGAAAAGACGGCGTTCACTTCTCCCTATGGCTCGTATGAGTGGTTGGTGATGCCCATGGGGTTGACCAACAGTCCTTCCTGCTATCAGAGACGCATGCAGCGCGCTCTGGGACATCTTCCTTTTGTAAGAATATTCCTGGACGATTGTATCCTCTTCAGCAACACCTTGGAGGAGCATCTTTCCCATCTCCAGCAATTTCTCGAAGTCTGTGAGAACCAGGGTATCTACCTCAAAGAGTCTAAGTGTCAACTATTGCAGACCCAGATACGCTTTCTGGGGCACGTGATCTCACGGGAAGGAAGTCAACCTCAACATGACAAGCTGGCCGCCATCAGGGACTGGCCCGCTCTGGAAAACGCCACGCATGTGCGCCAATTTTTGGGGTTGGCTGGGTACTACCGGCGGTACATGCTGGGCTTCTCTGAAGTAGCACAACCCTTGACTCAGCTCACCAAAGGGGATGTCGCTTGGCTATGGGGACCCATGCAGCGTTGGGCCTTCGAGGAGATTAAGAAGGCGCTATGTTCTTCCCCCACTCTGGCGCTACCCGATATGAAAGCGGCGGCCGAAGGACGGCATCCTTTCGTGGTACAAACTGACGCCAGTGGAGTGGCACTAGGGGGAGTACTGATGCAAGACGTAGGAAATGGATTGCAACCTATCGCCTTTGAGAGCAGACAGTTTAATGGAGCCGAGCAGAACTACCATGCTGGCGAAAGAGAACTCTGCGCTCTCCATCACTGCACTACGCAAACTTGGCGACACTACCTCATCTGGACCGAGTTCCAATTGCAGGGTGACCACAAGCCCCTAGTCTGGTTAATGGCACCCGGACAACCTCTCAGCCGACGCCAAGCCCGATGGTACATGGATCTAGTGGAGGTAGGGGTACCCGAGATGGAGTACATCCCTGGGGCGCTACTCTGGGTTCCAGACGCTCTGTCCAGGCGACCCGACTACAAGGAAATTTCCGCGAGAGAAGGACTGGTAGAAGCTGGCTTTGTGCATCCGGTTACTGGGAAACCGCAGCGACCTCCCTCGGCCGCAGACACTGCCAGCAAGTTTCGACCTGCAGCTGGTAAAGAGTCCCGCCAAGGACGCGCCCCCCTGGGAGTGGTAGATCCCAACAAGTTGAAGGAGCGCAAGTCCAACAGCGCCAAGACCAAAGAGCCTGAACCAGTCCTCGCGTACAGTGGGACTCTCACCTGGATGGACTCCCCTCAACTCTGGATGGACGCCTTACATACCCTGCAGCTGGCCGAAACTGGGTACGAGAAAGCCACCCTGGCAGTTCAGACGCGCTCTGGCAAACTGACAGCATCCTCACCCCCTTCTCCCAGGAAGACCCCTGTTGATTTCTCAGCAACGCCGAAGTGCAGCGAGGCTTCAACCAGACTCCTGGAGCCCAGCGATCGACAGGACTGGAAGTTCCGGGCGGACATGTTCGACTTCTTGAGTCAAGAATATGGACCCTTCGAGGTGGACGCCTGTTGCGACTTGGGAGGAAAGAATCGTCAGGTCAACCGCTACTGGACGGACTGCTTGAAGGAAAACTGGCGAGGGTTGAACGTCTGGTGTAATCCTCCCTTCTCCTCCAACCATTTGACCATCGAGGCCGTACTGAGGAAATATGTGGAAGAATGGCGTCTGGACCCTGAGAATACTTCAGCTCTCTTCGTCCTTCCTGACTTTCAATCTCGCATGCCACAGTGGCGGCAGTTGTTCAGATCTGCGGGAATGAGAGTGGAGTACATTATTCCTACCCATGACGCTCAAGGAGAACCTGTGCAGATGTTCGCCGCCCCGGATGGAGCCCTTCTGGATCTGCCTTGGCCCCTGCTAGTGGTGTACGCCCCTCCAGCTCGACAGCGTGTCAAGCGGGAAAGGAAAACGAGTTCCCCCCTCCTATCGTGCGTACTGGAGAAGCGGCCAGCGTTCGAGACCTGCATCAGCAGATATCAGGAGGCCAGTTCCTCAAAGCGCTGCAAGCGGAATATGGGCGACCTGGTCCCCTCCAGACTTTAAGGAAGGAAATCCAAGAAGCTCCGCATCAACGCACTCGTGACTTCTGCGTAGTGGGAGATGTGTTGTGGAGGGTGAGCGCTGGGCGCTATCAGTTGGTACTGGGAGAAGATTCACCCCTCCGTGAGGTAGTACTGCAAGAGGCGCATGCATCTGTTTCAGCTGGACACGCGGGCAGGGACAAAACTCTGGAACGAGTACTGCGACGCTTCTGGTGGAAAGGGGCAGCAGAAGATGTGGGACGCTGGGTTTCATCTTGCACTATCTGTCAAGCGGTGCGACCGAGAAATTCCTACCCGGATGGATTGCTGAACCCACACACTATTCCTACGCGACTATGGCAAGTGGTCAGTGTGGACTTTGTTACTGGACTGCCAGTCACGGCGCGGAATCACGATGCCTTTGCTACTTTCACATGTAAGCTCAGCAAAATGGTTCACATCATCCCGTTGAACTTCCAGGACAGCTCCTCTGAGGTTATCGCTCGAATCTACTTCGACCACATCTGGAAACTACATGGCACCCCTATGAAGATTGTCTCTGACCGCGACCCTCGTTTTCAGGATGCTATGTGGAAGGAATTGATGAGACTTATGGGAACTAAAGTGGCCTCCACCACGCCTTACAACCCTCGTTCGGACGGACAAGCTGAACATACCAACCGCGTGGTAGAAGACATGCTAAGGTCCTTCGTAGGCAGCAATCCAGAGGACTGGGATTTGTGGTGTGCCAACGTAGAGTTCGCCATAAACGATACGCGGAGCGATGTAACCGGCTTTACCCCGTTTGAGTTGGTCTTGGGGCACTCGCCTATGTCGCAACTGGACTTGTTCCTGCAAGCGGCTGCTGGACAACACTCCAAGCGTAAGGGTGGAGAAGGTACGGCACACGAGATGGCTAGTAAATTCGCGGCTCAACTAGAGGACGCCCGCACTAAGCTAGAACTGGCACAGCAACGCCAGCGACATCAGTTTGACCAGCGTCACACCGCCAAATCCTTTCAGTTGGGAGACTTGGTCTGGGTAGATGCCAAGCATCTCACGGAAAATATCATGAACCGCGAATCCTTCAGGAAGCTGGGACCTCGCTGGCACGGGCCCTTACCCATCACCGAGAGGTTCTTCAGCGACCAGCAGCGAGAGCTACCCGAAATTGACAGAGGTGCTCCGGTGGCTTACCGGCTCAAGTTACCCCCTAAATGGCGTATCCACGATGTTTTTGCGCAGCATCGCCTCAAGGAATACCGCACCGCGGATGAAGCCTTTGCGCTGCGTCGACAAATACCTACTCCTGCCAAGGTTCTCGTGGATGGACAATCCCAGACCCATGTGTCTAAGATTCTGGCTCGAAGAGTGAAACCTATGAAAGGAGGCAAGGAAGTAGAAGAATTTCTGGTTCGCTGGACTGGGTACTCTAACGCTCATGACTCCTGGAAGACCCGTGAGTCGTTGAACTACGGGGGTGAACTCGAACAGCTCACGGAGTTCGAACACCTGAGACTATCACGAGAAGGACAAGCCCGGGAAAAAGCCTTACAGGAGGTCAGAATGCAGCGGAAGCAAAGGCGGGAACGCGTCGGAGCTTTAACTTTCCTGGACACCTCTGATGAAGTAAAACTCACTTCTCTGGACAACTGCCTACCTTGGGAACAATACTGTCGCTCCGCTGACGCCTTTGTGACGCATCTAGCTCTTCTGGGCTCTGGGGTCTCGACACGCGAGTTGCGACTACTAGTCCTTTTCAGTGGTACAGGAAGTGTGGAGAGAAGTTTCATGTCATGTTATCCGAAGAGCACTGTGGTCACCGTCGATCATGATCCTCGCTGGCAACCTACCTACGCTGAGAAGGTTCAGGACTGGGACTTCAAGCGTTATGCACCTGGTTACTTTGACGTCATCTGGGCTAGTCCACCGTGCACCGAATACAGTCAGGCTAAGACCACTGGGGTGCGACAACTGCGACAGGCTGATGCTTGTGTACGCCGAACGCTCCAAATTTTGACTTTCTCAAACCCCAGCATTGGTTTATGGAAAATCCGATGGGCAGGTTTCCTTTTGCGCTGCGATTTCGACCCGTAGTTCGCCGGTTACCTACCCCGTTGTATTGCTCTTACTGTATGTATGGTACTGGCTATCGCAAGCCTACTTGCATCTGGACGCAGTCGCCTCCTCCAGTGGATCTACGGTACTGCACGATGGATACTCCTTGTCTTCACCAACAGACTCTGGGATCACATCCGGAAACTGCTCAACTGGGACCTCATCCAGGGCAACAAGGAGCGGGAGTTTCCACTGCTGTATACCCTCTTCCCGCTGGATTGCTTCGTCAACTCTTCGAGCACCTGTTCGATCAGAAAAGCATATCACGCATCCATAAGCATGGCTGATCTGTGTCTGGATCTTAGCTGCTGTACAAATGACTCTGAGTTATCATCTCTTTGTACTAACAAGCTAAGAGGGGAGGAGTTGTGCCAGGGAACAATAGCCCGGCCAAGCCATTCGATTGGCATATTGTATTTATGCATACTGGGGCAGTGAGATGGCAATGGGCTCGGAAGGGGACTCCCGAGCCATTGACTTCGTACTATGGGGAGCGAAAGCCTGGACTTGATTATAGCTGGCAGCATATTATCGTACACCCTTCTGGTGCGCTACGCCGCTGGGAGCGTAATAGGGGCGGCGGCTGGTTTCTAGAAGACGCCACTCAGTTGAAGGCGCCGGTAGCGCCATTCTCATTACCGATTAGCCGCGTTGGGATCGCGTACTGGAATCCGACGATTGTGATTGACGATGACGAATATCATGGAATTCCCTACCAGGGGCGTAAGCCTACACACTCAGCGTCTACGAACAGTGAAGATTCGGGTACAGGCGCTGTGTCCTGGAGTAAGGAGAAGTTACCAGATTCTGATGACAATGATGACGCAGGTGTCACTAACAGTAAGGAGAAGCTACCAGATTCGGATGACAAAGATGACGCGGGTGTCATACATGACATGGACACTGCCAGTCCGAAATGGGAGCCAACTTCGCCTGAATATGATGACACTGAGGATGACGTCAGCGAGTTCGATGACTTGGTAGCTGACGATGCTGAAGAACAAGCTGAAGCTCGAAGGTTGAAGAGACTGGGACTGCAATTGATCATGGATGAGAAGGGTGAACTTCACTGGGTACCAAAGGGCACCTCCCCGACCTCACCTGTTCAGCCCGATGATCAGCCTATTACCGAGCAGAAGTCTGAGGCCATATCTGAGGATGCCCCAGCCTCTGTGGTGGAGACTGTTCATGCACCACCGAAGAAACCTTATGGGTCAGATACTGGATTGACTTCAATGGGTGAGAATAAGGCTGGGGTGTCTGAAGAGACGAAGAGGCAACCTAGGAAATATCCGAGATGTTGGACACATGAGTATATAACTCAATTGAAGTATTCCATAAGAAGTGACAGTGATGAAGAAGAAGGGCTTGACGTGGCTCCTCGTAGGAAGAAAGCAAAGATCAGCAAGGGACAATGAAATCAACTGTCTTGATTAGGATTGTCCAAATGCAGATTCTCTGATTAGGATTTGTATAGGTGGCAGATGATGATATGCCAGCCGACATGGGACAGATCGATTAGAGAATATGAACTGCGCGCCTTGAAAGTATAAGACTTGAATATTGCCCATTTGGGGGCTGTTCTAACTTGAAGTAACTATTTGGAGGAGCTGTTGCTCAACCTGTAATTTACTGGTCAATCTTTCCTGCCATAAAGATATTGCAATTGCTTGAATTGTAGCCTTGTTCACCTTTTGCTTCTTGCTTTGTGGGTTATTATTGCAGTTCATGTGCGCCTTGTGTCGCCATTTCTTATTTGTGGCTACAGTCTCACTCATTATTCCAGGGTGCATGTCATTGCACCTTCGGTTGCTTAGTATGCTGTACTTGTGCTTAGTGTTATGTCCTACGGCCCCGGTTTCGGTTTCGGCTGCTATTCTGACGTATGTGCTTCTATGCAGTGCTTCTGCCTCGTTGGCAGTGTGGTGGCGGTTGCTGTTTTCGTTATTTTCGCTAGTATATTTGTGTTTGGTTTTTAGCTTGCAGGTGTCAGTTATTTTGAGCAGAAGTTCACAACGATGGCACTGAGCAGGGCAGGGATTTATGGGTACACCCCAGTTGCTTATTAAATATTTGTAGTTGTTTGCATGGCTAGTTGCAGTTCTATTCAGGCAATAAATATATGGTGAACAGCTGTTCTGGTGGGTCCTTCGATCGGGCTCGGAGTGGTGCTTTTCTTTTTCACCTGATGCTACCCGGTGTTTGCTCTTCTGCTGGCTTGCTTTTCTATCCGCGTCGGCTTTCCCTTGTCGACTTGGATCTGCCGGCCTGTGATCAGTCCCCTTTATTGTTAGTCCCTTGGATGTAACTACAATAGTGTTGCTGCCAGTGGCAGCCCGGGCCGATTCAGGCAGTGAGTAGCCTTTCTGCTCCCCTCTGTTCCCTGTGTTGCCTTTGCAGATGACTAGGTTGGTATTCAGTGCAGTATTCCAGGCAGTGGGGTGTGTGGATTTTACCTTTTGGTTGGACCTTTCGATGGCTGAGACGGTGCTGGCTAGCTTCTTCTCCAGGTCTTGCCTTTCCTTGTCGAGCATAGCTGTGTCCTCGCCTTCCGGTGAGTCGATGCGCTGCTTGGTCCTCTTGCGGAAGTGGAGGGAGTCGTCCGATTGCGGGGAGTTCAGCTGCTGTCCAGAGTTGAGTTTGATGAGGTTGTCGACCATCTTTTGTTGAAGTTCAAGTTGAAGTTCGCTGAAGCCTTTGGACTTCTCTGTGAGGTCGATCACCCCGTCACCGACCCGTTCGACACTTTTGACGGTGTCCTTGAAACCTTTGGCCGTGGCAGTCTCCAGCCTTTCAACCACTACACGTAGAGCCCGTACCTCCTCCTCGGTTTTGCTGTCTCCTTTCGCCACTTTGGCGAAGGATGCCAGCCTTCCTTCCAGTGCTTGAACGACCTCGTCTGCTGACTGTGTTGTGGGTGGCGCCGTGCCTCTGCCGCCCCCACCCTTGCTCTTCGCGTACTTACCGGATCGGGAGAAGTCCGAGTGTTGGCACTCGAACCTCATACCAAGATGTTCTATCTTGATTGAGAACCGCTTCTCTGGTAGTCCAGCTATCCAGGCGTAGACCTTTTCGCTGGCCACGGCGGAGAATATCTGCCCCCTCTTCAGTTTTCGTACCCTCAGGTATGATGCCGGCACCGATTCGTCCGTAGCTGGCTTCGTGTACGATGGCGGCCACGGCAGCAGGTGTTGGCCTTCACCCAGCTTGTCGGTAAGGGTCTCGTTGATGGACGTCACCAGGAAGTCCGCGTCAAACTCATAGTCGATGCTTCTGTCGTAGTCAACTATGACCACCTCGGTGGCGAAGAGGTGCTGGATTGCTCTGTTCGTTGGTATCCTCTGTACGTCGTACTCGGTCAGGCTCGGTATCTTGATGTCGCCCGTTTCCAGTTGCTGCGCTGCCTTCTCGCTGGCGGCGACGATTCTGATGTTGTTCAGGGCGGTGGCGGCGGGGACCGAGTCCTCCCAAGAACCCTTCATAGCCGCTTCTATGATGTGCATACCTGTCAGCTCCTCCTCAAGCGACTGCAGCGTCCTACCTTTTAAGCCCTCGCTGGTGATGCACAGTTGTCTTTCCTCAGCCCCCCCACGGTCTCCTCCCCTGCCGGCTATCCTCACCCTCGGGATCGCCCTTTCACTGTCAGCGATGTTGTCAGCTCCGAGTTTCCCGCAGTGGATTGGCAAGTGAGCGAGGGTCGTTGACATGACAGTTGCTGCGTATTCTGGTTTCACAAAAGTGAGGCGGATGGCAGCCACCTTATCCCCCACCCACCGTATTGCAGGTGGGTTCTCTTGGGAGATTACCATGGTTCCTTCTCCAAGTTGGTGAAAGTGCCTGACAGCCGCTGTCATATGCTGCAAATACTCTACCACCAGAGGCCCATATGAACGCAGCGGGGCCACAACGATGTGTCCCTGCCCGCCCTTTGGGATGCAATATTCGTCTATCTCACTGGGTTGGATTTCGGCACAGTTCTGCAGAAGGGTGTAGATGGTCTCCCCCTTTTCGTTCCGCACGCCGTACGGATTCTCCAGTGGGTAGCCCTGCGAGCACTGGGTGTACTCGAGCCGCCTGTCTGGGTAGGCAGTGCTGAAATATTCCGCCCTCGCCTCCAGCGCCGTTTTCTCACCGTGCTGACTGCAGTATTTTTCGATGAAGGCGTTTAGGCAGTGGTTGAAGTCGTCGGGCAGCTGCGGTAGATGCGCGCCGTCAGTGAAAGTTCCCGTGGCTGCATGGTCCTTCCCCTGAAAGTGCCTGAGCAGCGTGCCGGTCTGCTCCTCATCCAACAGCTCTCTGTTCCTACGTGGTGGATTCCCCCCTTTTCCGCCCTTCTGCCCCACAAGTGGGGAGCCTCTGGATGTCCTCTTGATCGCACCTCTGGAGTTCATTTTTTCCCCGTTTTTTAGCCTACTGTTGACGCTTTCGCTGAGCTCTACTGTTGGGCCTTTCGGCGTGCCGCTACGGTTGAGTCTACGGTTGAGTACGGTTGGGTGCCGCCTTTCGTTCTGCTTTGTGCCCTGCGCTTTCAAAACCCAGTTAGTACGGCATGGAAACGGGTCAGAAAGACAGGAATCGGGGCAGTGTCGGGCCAAATCTGCATCTAGCCGTTGCGCCGTCTGACATGTCGCCTTTTGCGTGGTCCATGTGGTCCAGCTCCAGCATCCTGCGAGCACAGTTAGTAGAAAAATTACATTTTTAAAAATATCTATTTTTGTGCCCCGCGGCCCGGAGAGAGGTGCACGCCTCAGGCGGGTTGACCCCCCTCGCAAAAAGAGATGTATCAAACCAATCAGATGGTGATGGAGGATGTTATTCAATCATTATGTTATGTGAAAAAATGGTTTGATAGAGAATCAGACTGAGATTACTCATCGAATGCTTTAGAGGTAACAATGTTAATCTGAACATTGATTTTCTCTAGGTCATATTGGCAATATGCCTGACGTTTTTGAATGTGGCAAATGCCAGATGATGTCAAATGCAGTCGTTGGGTTGCAGCCCACATACATTTGTCAATTCAGGGTCATTATAGTGTACCCAATTTAGACAATGGTTCTGGAAAATGATTGTCACGATGAACAAAGAAATCAGTGATGGTACCGAAGTTAATTTTGGTATCGAAGCTAATGGAGAGTCAATCAAGAAGTGTCCGTAATGACAACAACTTACTACGAGTTGTATTTTCGTAGTTGATGGATGGCTGACATGTCATTTATTATGAACAGAACATGGCATTGTTTAGTGATATGTGCATATTCTTCAGCACATGATCACTTATCTCAATGGTGCCCATTTTATTTTTGGGCAAACACTATTCAGAGACTTATTATGATAAGAAGTATGAATGATGAATGTGTCATTTCAATCCGATAGAATTGTGACTTGTTGATGACTATAAAATTTCTGCCACTTTCCAGAATGAGGATGAACTGTGCTTGGAGACCGTATGCAGATTGCGGGTTTTCCAAGACTTCGTGGCCTAATGGTCGAGGCAACAAATTTCTAAACATTCCAGAATGAACTTTCAGAAAGTCATGATTTTTCAATGAAGCATGCGTGTCTTATGTGTCAGAATGATATGAACCACAAGTATGATGTCAATCTATATGTGGATGGTTTATACCTTTATATGCTATTCCACAAATAAGATAGTCATGTCAGAATGAAAACTTTGGACAGTTGCAACTCAGTACATACCTGAGTGCATTCAAATCCACTTGTATGCTCAGAATCTGAATCTAATGTATTTGTATATGTACAGGATAGAACATATTTTCTATGTGATTTTGGATTCAGGAACTAGGGTCAATGAAAAACTCCTTTCCTATTTTAGAGAATGAAACCTTTATTCCCTTAGGTGCAATACCTTATCTTAAGGAATAGTCATTTCAATACAAGTTTCAATCGATTTTCTTAAATCTGTCACTTTTATGATAATCAGATTGGTCAACTTTACAGCATAACCATTCCCCTCGCTGAAGGAGATGACTCTCATCATAAGGCGGTATTTTGGCTGTTTTCTTGACACATGGAAAACATGAGTAACTCTTGGACAATGTTGGGATAAACATCCTAGATTAGCTGTGCTTGATCGCTCTATGCCCAAGAATGACCGAAGAGATTGCTTGCCATTTTTCAGCCATATAGCATGGAGGTTGCTTAACAACGGTTGGTCATAAGCTAAATAGCTATGTCAGCTATGTCGGAGGCTGAATAGCCATGATTGCACAGACTCTATCTTTCATGATGAATAGACCTCTGATAAATGGTGTCTGAAAAATTCAATTGACAACAACTCAACCTTTTGGTATGATGTAGAGCTGATGATCTTTGTTGCACTTCAATTGTTTATTGTGCACTAATGAAATGCCTCGTGATATATAATCTCACAGAATAGGCATTGCTCAATGGCGATATGATCAGATATGTAATGATCAATGAAGACAAGATGGTTGGTATGGCTCATTCAGTAGGCATAATTACCTCAAAGAGATGCCAATACACGGATACATATCAAGACATAAGGGCAATAGGCTTATTGTATAGCCTTCAAGGCAGCTAGCATTTATGCTGCATTGGTCAGCTCAGTGGCTTTGACCTTTCTAGGTGTTGTACTCAGGCCGTGGCCTGCATATTGCATTGAGTAATCTTGACACCTTTAATGATCCAATCAGATGATATGTATGAAGTATCAAGAATGGTTGCCCTTTCCAATGATCATCGGTGGCAGAGGCTATATTGCTTGCACCGTGTCAGTATACAATTCTAGTCTGGATACATGCTAGACCAGATGTCTAGGTCTTCAAAATCAAGCTCATATGAATGTCATGGCTGATGTATGTGTCAACTTTCATGGAGTTTTGCATGGTTTGACTGTATATAGTCAGGCTTACCACAACAAAAATCATGATGCAACTTACTTGTTTTATTTTATTATTTATCTTTATTATTTATTATTTATTTGGTTTTTAGTTGTATTTCTAGCTTATCATCTTCCCCCCTCAAGGAAGTGTATTGCTAGGCGGTTGTCAAGCGCCGTTCAAATACAACAGAGGTCCGACCTCTTTGTGATGACGTGGAAGCTTTCTATGAAGCTGGATAGCAGTTCTCGGGTTGCAGCCCCTTGCACCGAAGGTGCATTGCAGTTATTGGGATGCAGCCCGAATCCACGTCATTAGCGTGGGTCATATAGTACCCAAGCATGTGCTGTGTATATACAACACTACCCTCCAGCGGCGAAGTGGCTTGCTATTACCATCATCGTATGCTGTGGGATATCAATATATGATCAGAGAGCATGGATATATATATATGTACCATGTTTGTCAATATCGGAGAGACTATGTCTTCTTTAAAATCCTCATGACTATATATATAATGGTGGTATACTGATGTCAACACCTTCTCTCTGAGTGATTCATTGATTTCAGATGTGATGTCGTGGCAAAAAATATATGTCCACGTCATTGGCACGAGTCATGGTGTGTCCATGCATACACGATCTTAGCGCAGGTCACAATACAGTGCCCGAGCATACGCGATTTTAACGTAGGTCACATTGTGCCTCTGTTTATTACATCTGATAATATCTGTTACTCATCTTTGTGAGTCTAGACAGCATTGTGCTGATTGCAATGCTTTCTCTGGTGACTTATATATCACAGATTATACCAATGTGGTGATCAGTCCAGTGCAATATTTTGTCACCGGAATGTACAGGGATTGTGAATGATTGCAATCCAGCCGGAGGAATAATCTCTACAGCTATTCTGTACTAATGAATTCATTGGAGTTATACTCATTCGACAATTCAAAACCCATGTCATTTGTAGCAATGACAACTCACATGGATATATAGGGTTTTTATCAGAATGCTTTTATGTGATGTCAACATTTATGAACAATTCACTTGCATCTCAGGACAAAAGAGTTACGCTTGGAAGGTCTTGCATGATGGTCACCAACAGTTATCAGCTGTTATTCAGGTGCCAAATTCTGCCTTCAGCACTGGGACTACATCAACCAGTCTTACAGCGATGCACTTGTCCTTCCCACTCTTATATACAGCTATAGTGCCAAAGTATATCTGGTGGGATATATATATATACATTATATAACTATCATCTTCTGATCCAGGAAATGCAATTAAGCATGGTATCAGGTTATATGTTATGTATATAGTTCAGCATTCCAAACTTACTCGAGAATGTAAATGCTGAGAAAGAGTCAACTTATAGTCATTGGGATATAGTTTCCCATCCAAGTTTACACTTTATTAGTGATAGTGGATTTAACGTTGTACAGATTTCAACGTTATTTGTGGATGCAGTGATTTTATCAAAAGCAATCTATCAGAAATCACCAGATCGGAATATGAAATGGATATGTGTGAATCCTATCCACCTTCTTCCCCCTTGAGGAAGTGTGAATACATAGGCAGTCAGTTGTTTATATACTTTATAGCTTATAGCTTATAGCTTGCAGTCCTTATAGAAAGCAGCTCATACAGTTTTAGGGTTGCAGCCCTACAGTCCTTGGGTTGTAGCCCTGCAGTTTTTGGGTTGTTGCCCTACAGTTTTAGGGTTGTTGCCCATAGTATTATCATGTCTATGATGATTTAGCATGATATAATAATACCAAAAAACGAAGTTTTACGAAATAAAACTGGCATTTTAGGGCATATATAGTTACAGTGACCCTGTTACTCAATACAGTGTTTAGGGTGTTACTTGATGTCAGTAACCCTAATACAGGTAAAAAAATAAGCAGTATAACGTTTTTGCAAAGATTTTTAAGCAAAACTGCATTCAATACCTAAGTGAATGTTAAGTGATTTTCAGAGGGTACGTTACACCCCTGACACACACATTCAAATATTAGGGTGTTACAGGGTGTTACACGTGTTATGTCTTTCAGGGATTGTTATTTGATAGATAAATATCCATTATAGCAAAAAAAATCAATCCCGAATTTGCAAAAGATTACACGTATTGTATTTTGACCGATTTTTCGTTACAGCCAATATGTTCACCCCTATATATTACACACCTAATATCTAGGGTGTTACACGAGATATGACTATTGTCATTATGATTTTCTCATACCTCAATAGGTATAAAATCATATTATCAAATAAAATAGGGTCCGATTTTCAATTTTCAAATCTATCGCAAACGGATTTTACCCATTTTGGCCGTTTTTGGCTATATGTATATATATATATATACATATCTCTGTGTGTGTGTGGACTGCAAAGTACAGAAGCACTGCAAATCACTTCACCTTTGCACATGACAAATTTCATGGCATAAAAGTGAATTATTCTGCATATCAACATCTGAGGTTGATCACATTTCTGGGTTTTACTGATTGAAACCCATGGAGGCAAATGCACTCTCTGGTGATATTTAAGATATATCAACTGTAAATGAATTCACAGTTGTGTCAGATCCTAAGATATATTTGGATGTATACAACGAGTATATCAAGTGATATCTCTATGTTCAAATACATCTGGACACTGCTAGATATAATCTGAGCAGTTTGTACGTCCACAACCACCTTTTGTCAATTCATGTATGGTTGCTGATCTGAGTTGGTACATGCATGTGAAGTGATCATCTGTATCAACTGTCAGAATGCAATGTAGATATTGATGTTGCTCCAGCGATAGTGTGTGGAATGACGAGTGGACTGCACCCAACAGTTACCAGCTGTTTAATGGGTGCAGTATCTTGCCTTCGGGTCTGGAGATAACTCCATCCAGCCCTACAGCATCTTGTCTTATCCTGCTCCCTTATCTATCGCAATCACTGACATTTTCCACGCACATGTGTTTGGAAAATGGTATCTATGTATTATGTATAAGATATTGGTATTATACATTGATCATGTACACTTGCTGACTTAGTGTAATGTCAATATATCCATAACATGTACTGACATTAATATTATTGTAAGGACTATGATAAGTACTGTTATATCTAGTTTTATAGTGATGTGCATCTGATGGGATGGTATACACAGTAACTATATATTGTATATGTACTTACTGATTGAGTACACTGAAGTAAATCGATATAAGTTAATCATACAGGTTTGTCTGTATACCACTGGACAGCATATCACAAGTATGATGTATATCAATATTTTTAGTATACTGCTGTAATCTTGTACATCTCATCCTGATGAATGATGAGTTGAATGGTAAATTTCACAAGTAGCTCCGATGAGTATCCAACTTGATTAACAGGAGAACATATGTCCAATCCCAAATCCTTCGTCATGGAACAACTGTACTAATTCCTGTCTTAACAATCAAGACTGGCATCTTATACTACTTGGGTTTTGAATATAGCACTGGACTTGCAAGTTCTAGCAATATGTCACAGTAAATAAGTATGTATGACAGTATGCACAGCCGCTATCGTGATCAGGTTGCATGCGTGCATGTCAAGCAATAATGTATGGATGTATATATACCATGCACAGTAGTAGCAAAGTATTTATGCATGTATGCATGTATACTGGATTTTTACATGTGTATATCTAGCTTGATCACATGTATATCCCGTGCACACAATCAAAGTATGCCATGTGATAGTGATCTGTGATAATAATGATAAGTGTGATAATAATGACCATTCATTCACAATCACAGTATTCATGTGTATGACGATGACGATATCGCACACTCTATCTCTGCACAGCATGTGTGTGTATAACAATGCTGATGTCGCACACAGTATCTCTGCGCAGCATGTATGTGTATAGTTGGGCCTTATTTTATCATGCGTCAATCTGTCGCTGTATGCGCCCACTTGGTGCGATATGGTACGAACATCGAGATTTTGCACACTATGTATGCGCGTGATACGAATTGTGTATGTCGCATGTCGATATGCATGTTGATGCATGCGTCGCACGGTACGAACTATGATCATCGCACATCTGCGTCGCACGGTATGAATTGTGATCATCGCACATCTTTATGTATACTGTACGGGTCGCGCGGTACAATTGCGAATGTCGCTGTCGCTGATGATGAGGTTGTGTGCATCTCTGTTGCAGTTGATGAGATTATATGCACTGACGTTCATTTTTCATATGCGCGCTTAATTCTCGCACATCGTACCATACCCTGCGATTATTGACAGCATACATATATCGTGCGCACACCTCGACGCAGTATATGCTGAATGTGATTTATGTCGCGCCGACAATTTTATGCACAATTCCGCTCGGATCGCTGACGATGTATTGAAGCGAAAGCTGTCGTGTATGTGCAGATATTCGACGGTATGTATGCGAACTCAGTCGCGCTGTATACAAATCAATATACGTATATGTGTCAATTCTGCTGCACTTGAGTTCTCGTTCTTCGCCTGAGCGGAAGCAATGCCACTGTCACGGTTCTATTTGCGAACGTATATTATTCGGGCTGCAGATATTCAATTTATGCGAACGCTGTCGTATGTGCGCCCTCCTGCAAACCTGCGAACAATATTAAATATGCTATGTCTATCACTGCACCCACTTGGGTTCTCGAGTATCGTGCCTTGACGACTTTCAGAATACCACTGATACGGCTGTAGATACAAGCGCCGTGAATATATTATCAATATACAAAAGAAACACTGCAAAGTTGGACAGCAATGCAGGTGAACGGATGAGCGGGTTTGTGAGTGCAGTCTCTGTAAGAAGATCTGCTGAAGCACAACGCTTCCTCACTTTTATACCTACGTCACCCATCATCTTAGATGGTACCGCCATTGGGTTGTGAACCCGAGACGTAGGTTGAACGACCAGCATGGTAGTAACGACTAGTTCGTTCATGCTGCACATGCGAGTTCTGCGCATGCTGAAAGCTAAAGATGGTTCTTGGTTTGTTTCCAAGATGTATCTTTACTTTGCCATCTTCGAGTTCAATCATACGAACTCTCGATGACAGGGATGCCTGATGATATGACATAATCATCTGGCGACATGTACAGTCATCGTCGACCGTACTGACGACTGTCATAAATGTATGACGCGACTCGACCTGTACAGTCATGATCGACCATACTGTCGACTGTCATAATAATATATGACATGACCGACTGTCATAATAATATATGACATGACATGACATGGATGACAGGTATGACACGTATGACATGTATGACACATATGTCATCGGTCATACATGTCATGGTTAATATTTATCGCCAGCATTTTTCACCGATTTAACAGCCTTTTTCAGCCATGTTTCGGATAATATATATATCATATCTCAGTGTGTGTGTGTGTTGCAAGCTACAGAAATATTGCAACACTCTTCACTTTTGCACATGATATTTTTCATGGCACAACAGTGAATATCTCAAAAAATCAACATGTATAGTGAACATGTAATGTGGGTTTTTCTGATTAAAACTCATGGAGGCAAATGCACTCTCTGGTGATATTTAAGATAAATAAACTGTAAATGAATTCACAGTTGTGTCAGATCCTAAGATATATTTGGATGTATACAACGAGTATATCAAGTGATATCTCTGTGTTCAAATACATCTGGACACTGCTAGATGTAATCTAAGCAGTTTTTACACAACACAATGTTTGTGTGTGTGTACGTCCACAACCACCTTTTGTCAATTCATGTATGGTTGCTGATCTGAGTTGGTACATGCATGTGAAGTGATCATCTGTATCAACTGTCAGAATGCAATGTAGATATTGATGTTGCTCCAGCGATAGTGTGTGGAATGACGAGTGGACTGCACCCAACAGTTACCAGCTGTTTAATGGGTGCAGTATCTTGCCTTCGGGTCTGGAGATAACTCCATCCAGCCCTACAGCATCTTGTCTTATCCTGCTCCCTTATCTATCGCAATCACTGACATTTTCCACGCACATGTGTTTGGAAAATG
Organism: Cymbomonas tetramitiformis; assembly: GCA_001247695.2. NCBI lineage: Eukaryota > Viridiplantae > Chlorophyta > Pyramimonadophyceae > Pyramimonadales > Pyramimonadaceae > Cymbomonas > Cymbomonas tetramitiformis. Next base: position 26,816 of record LGRX02030871.1, on the reverse strand, counting down.
GTATCTATGTATTATGTATTGATACAATACTTGATCATTACACTTGGAGTCAGTGTATTGTCAACATGTATAATGAATGTTAGTGTTTGTGCAGTGTATTGTGCTGATTAGTACTGATGTGTGTGTGTTTTTACTTGCACACACTTTGCAAGATCTTTATGGATATCACAATATCCTAACAACCTATCATGCAGATTGTCAGCATACCACGTACTGATTACATCTAACATGATATATATAGTTTAGGGATTGTTGTAATTCCATGATAATCTCATTACGTGATGAGTTGCTGATAGATTTTACATGAAGCTCAGGTGAGCATTCCTTCAAGTAATCCACCATAGAATGTACATGTTACCTGGAGAGCATCTCGGCTCCACCAGGGCACGACAAACTAATTATGGTGTTGTGATTACTGTCAGGCACCCTTTGCAACATGGATTCGAATATAGACTAGCATTCACTGCAATATGCTTATGCTCTATGTACTACAGCTGTTATCGTGATCAAGCTGTACAGTATAATAAAGTATGTAACATTTACAACATTGCAATCATTCAGCATAAGATGTGTGCATGATATAGAAGTATATGCACTGTGTATTAATGATTGCTGTAAGTGAAATGAGTGTATGTGTGTGTGTGCTGATCTGCACACACATATTGTGCACAGATCATTGTGCTGCTGATAAGTATAATGCTGATGATCAAAAGTATTTGTGTGGTCATCAGAACATTGGAATCTGCTGCAGTATGATAATAAGGCATTCACAGCAGTATGTATCCACAGCATAGCGATCATGTGCTCTTAGCATTCCTGCATATATACAATCGTTCTGCATATGATTTCATCGCGCGTACACATGTGTGCTTCTCACTGCATGTAGACACATTAAAACTGTACGTGCTAAAATCGAGCATTCCTCGCATCTTATGAATCATGAAAGGTATATATTATGCTGACAGGCCATAAATCATTGCACGCAGTGATTGTAAACAGTGCGTAGAGATGATTTGCAAAAATCGCTGATGTACGTTGTATACAAATGCGAGCGCGCTGCTGATGAAAAGTATGAATTGTCGTCGCCATTCATCAGCACATGATACGGGCGCTGACATGTATACAAATTAAGATTCTGTCGATGACCACTATGTCATATATCATTCTGGACAATTTTCGAACGTGATTCTTGCAAGCGCGCGCATGCTGCGATCAACTTCTGCAAAATATGTGACCATCGCGCAGTATGCGACCATCGCGCATGCTGCCATCTGCAATTTAGTGATCATCGCGCATCAACATATATGAGGCCGTACAAAAAGCAATTCAGCGCAATCATGAAAATTGCGATACTGCGCTGATGATTTTCCGCGCGGAAACGATTTTGCCGATGATTTATCGCATCTGCGAACATGCATATATCCGCGAACCATTGATCGTGTACATTTCATTGCTGCGCCGATATATGTCATATGCACACCTTATCGCGTATATGTGCGATCAGCTGTTTCTGCGAGTGCGCTGCGGAAAATCTTCTCGCGCAATTTCTGTGCTGTCGATATGCGAACGTATATTATTCGGGCTGCAGATATTCAATTTTATGCGAGCGCTATCGTATGTGCGCCTCCTGCAACCTGCGAACAATATTAAATATGCTATGTCTATCACTGCACCCACTTGGGTTCTCGAGTATCGTGCCTTGACGACTTTTAGAATACCACTGATACGGCTGTAGATACAAGCGCCGTGAATATATTATCAATATACAATGAAACACTGCAAAGTTGGACAGCAATGCAGGTGAACGGATGAGCGGGTTTGTGAGTGCAGTCTCTGTAAGAGGATCTGCTGAAGCACAACGCTTCCTCACTTTTATACCTACGTCACCCATCATCTTAGATGGTACCGCCATTGGGTTGTGAACCCGAGACGTAGGTTGAACGACCAGCATGGTAGTAACGACTAGTTCGTTCATGCTGCACATGCGAGTTCTGCGCATGCTGAAAGCTAAAGATGGTTCTTGGTTTGTTTCCAAGATGTATCTTTACTTTGCCATCTTCGAGTTCAATCATACGAACTCTCGATGACAGGGATGCCTGATGATATGACATAATCATCTGGCGACATGTACAGTCATCGTCGACCGTACTGACGACTGTCATAAATGTATGACGCGACTCGACCTGTACAGTCATGATCGACCATACTGTCGACTGTCATAATAATATATGACATGACCGACTGTCATAATAATATATGACATGACATGACATGGTATGACATGTATGACAGGTATGACACGTATGACATGTATGACACATATGTCATCGGTCATAACCCTGACATACTTACTATACACAGGAGGGTGAGGACTGAAGCATATTCCACTCATTACACACAGGTCCTAAGGGTCGACTGTACCCGCCACCTGCACCACACAAAGCCGAGAGGCAAGCTGCTCATACCACGTACCAAGCACGGGATCGAGTGGCCTGCTGCTCATACTTCTTACCATACACAGAACAGAGCAGAGTTCTGCTTGTGCAACTCACAACTCACAGGGCGGAGCAAACTGTCGCTAGTACCTCCTGATACATACAAATCAGAGCGATCTGCTGTTTATACTATCTGCAACACACCGAGCCAACAAGACTGTTGTGTATACCACCCACAAAACCTAGAACCAAGAAACAGGGTGCCTAGGGCATCTACAACACACAGGACAAAAAGCCTGCTGACAATACTACTCTCCACACAAAATACCTTGTGGAAGGCAGCATATGCCACTCACCATACATAGATACATACCCACTATATTTATGTCAGTTAGCACACACGGGACTGAGAAACCTGCAATACATGTTACCCTTCATACACACAAAAGAGCAGTCTGCCTTCCCTGTCAGCCATCACAAATGGAGCTCAGAGGCGGACTACACATGCTACTTACCATACACAGGAAGGCGCGGTACACTGCACAATCATGTCACCCTCATCACACAGGAATGAGTGGCCTCCCGCTTCTAACACTCACTGCACACGGGAAAAAGCGGCTGGTTGTGAAGTATCTGCCATACTGTGTTGGTGGCACCAGGCTTCAGATGGAAACTCTGTCACCGAGCCTGCACCGGTCCAACCTAAAGAAAGACTGATTTTCAAAAAGTCTCTCAGACATGGTATAGGCTTTTTGCCAAGGGAGTACAAAGTAAAAGGCCTGGACTGCACAAGTCTCCCATGTGAGTGCTCTTGGGGCAGCCCTCGGGTTACCCTTACCCCCAGCACAACACCCCGAACACGGAATGACCAAACATGCCATCATGTGCACAGCACTTTGTACAGTGATTACATATGCTTTTTGACTTGGCATTTGAACAATATGAAGGGTTACGGACAGAGCACTCTTCCCACCTTATGCCCTGTGTATAGTATTTTTAGGCAGGGGGTATATAACTGTCACACAATGTACAGTAAGCTTCCGAGCTCTGTGCCTTTAGTATTGCACTCGGACTACTTATGCATTGAGCACCATGCTCTTTGTATCAGAGGCTCACTCACCCGCTTGCCACAGAGTAGTACTCACCATGAGTTTTGCTCGCAGGTAAACGATGTGCCATGTGATCTATGCGGGAAAGACATAGAGCTTCTCGATGGAATGATGGCATACTCATGCGGGCAATGCACGTATGATACACTTTGCATCGGATGTATCGACTGCTGCCGCCAGTGCCATACATGGGTATGCACAGGAAACTGGGTGGGAGGCACATGTGGCCAACTCTTCACTCATTCCGTCAGAGATGATGAATACACCATTTGTGCAGTCTGTGATCAATTGTCATAGAGAAAAGAGCTATAGGGACAATAAACAATAGTGCTGCCAAAACAAAATACACAAAGAATAGTGTGCTTACATTTATTATGAGTATAGCCATTCTAACCAATTACACACTCACCAGTAAAGGTAAACTTAACACTATTAGCACACAAATAAAAGATAAAAATGAGCACCGGAAGCCCCAGTATAACACAAATTGTGCAAAACCCTGCATGCACACACAAAAATATTATTGCAAGTTGATATTGGAGCATGTTACACAGGAAGGGGTCAAAGGAGGTGGTACCTTCCTGGCCGGGAAAACTAACCTGGCGGATGAGGACGGCCTGAAGCAGCTGGCGGAGGCATTTAAGTCGGGTGAACTGACCAATGAAATAGACTTGAATGACCTGTTGACTGAACCAACGGAACTCAGAGGTCAGATGAGGTTTTTTAGGAAGACGGGAAGGAGAATGCTGGGCATTACGGACAAGGAAATGGAAGCAGTAAAGAAAGCTGTGAAGGAAACAGTTCAGAAGGCAGGAGGAAACCCCAGCTTGATCACAGCCACTGCCTTGACATATGGACTCGGAAAGGCACCCTTCGTCCTGATTCCTAACATCAACATCGAAATGGTTCAGCCAGTGTTTGATATGATCCAGTTGGAGGCACAGGGAGTCACCTGGGGGATTAGGGCCCACAACATTGGGAATCTCTACCAGGAAGCTCGGTTCTCCTGGAAACCTATGAGTAGGAAGGGGGCTCAAATGAGGATGAAGGCAAAGGATGCGGAGAGATACTTCTGGATGCACCCCGCCACGAGCATGCTGGTGGAAGAGGTGGTATTCACATATGACCGCCTTCACCCCACTACAGATGTTCACCAACTGGTACGACCCGCCTATAAAACCTGCCTGAAAGCACAACTCGAAGCCATAATCCAAAAGAAGGCGGGGTCACTCACGAAGATAGGCATGGTTTTACTAACAAGGGTCAAAGATGAAAGGAAAGTCACACTGCAAAAAAGTGACCTGGCACACCCACTGAAAGTAAAAAGGAGCCAGCATGTGAAGCACTGTAACCCTCGGACAGAAAGTTACTTGACTTGGCTTCTCTCTGACCAGGTGCTCTACCTGAAGCTCAAGGCAAACGTTGAGAAAGGCGGAGATGGGTCTGTGAACTCCTCTGATGACCCCGCAATGATCCTCAGCTTCCCCACTGAGATAATCTTGGGAGGTCTTGGGACACTGAGGCTCACCTACTTCAATGGCTTTAATTACTGCATGTCGCCCACACATGACGACCAGCCTGAGGTGTCGAGACTCAACCACATCCAGTGCATGTGTTATTCACACAGAATGATGCTTCAGGCTCAGGGGGACGGGACAGCCACCCCTACTCCTAAGAAGCATGACAAGAGGCCCCGCACTACTCCAGGAACCGACAAGGAGGCTGCAAAAATGCAGAAGCAATTCATTGACAACATGGAGAAATGAAAGCAGCCACAGGAATAGAACCAGCTTGTAACTATGAAAGAAGCACTAGCAGGTTAAGGCAGACAATTAAAAGAAGCTTAGGAAACAGACATCCTAAAACCTATTCGTCACGCACCTGCCCCGTTGGAACTCCGTTGCATAGCACGGTGACAATGCCGGCGGGGGATCGCCCAGAAAACCTCGGGTCTTGTGTAATTTGTAAAAGCTTCTGCTGCAGTAAATGGTGTGTAATTGCTGCCCAAAATGACGGGGATTCCAAAGTGCAGAATGACAGGGAGGGGGACACTGTACGGCGCACAATGAACCGAAGGAGCCTCAGGACCGGTGCAAGCTTGGAGCAAAGGAGCACCCCAATTGAAGGTATGGCAACCGTTACCCTGCATATCATAACTTACCTACTTTATACCCGAAGGAGACAGCTGAGAGATGCTTTCACCACGACACAAGGACCTATAGTTATGCTCTTGCACACAATATATCACCTTGCAAGGAAAAACTCAAGACAAGGAGATCAGATCAGGCCAGGCCCAAGGACATTCATTAGATGGGCTCACAAGAAGACCAAATACAGGTTACAATACCCGGGGAAAACTCAGAAAATGTCTGCAGAAACGAGAGCCCAAGATGCATCAGGAGATTTTATTACAACACAAAGAAATGACAGCAGGACCAGACAGAAGACAATTAAGGCAAGATTCAAGGTAATGAAGGATGCATCAGGAAGAACCTTCACAACACAAAGGAGGGGCAGACGGACCAAATATGACCCGAACACACACATGCATATACCTGCGAGGAAAGAGCTAAGTAAGACACCAGCAGAAAAGAAACAACACCCAAACATCCACACAGAAGCAAACAAACCCAGTAACCATGGACAAAAAGGGAATCCCAGTCAACTGGAATCAAGCTCAACAAAATCACCTACTAAGATGTTAGATGCTATACACACTGGAAGCGACATGACCGAATTGCCATTTACTAGGAAAGAGGTCATGAGGGGAAAAGGGGGACAGCCCGCTGAGTCATCAACCTTAAACAACAACAGGCTTGGAGCAGAAGCAGGATACAACGGAGAAGGGATTGATTCTGAACAGCTTGACGAGGCCCTCAGGCTACAGGACAAAAGCTCGATCCCCCCCATAGGCTACGATGAGCTCCTTTCAAAACTGGAAACCGGAGAACCAAGCTTCTTACACCTCATTAGGAAAGCATTGGGCAAACATTTGAGGACCCACTTCGGGGTAAGCAATGGTGAACATTGGAGACTCATAACACTCCGAATTACAAACGAACAACATATAGAAGCCTACATCTATGACTCCCTTGGAGTAATGACAACAACCGAAACACAAAGCAAACTTGAAGGGGCGCTCTCCTCCTGGTTGAATACCTATCACAAAACCATGAAAGGGAAAAGTTGGAATGTAGAGGTATCAACGTTCAGACAACAACTGGATAATCACACCTGTGGGATATGGGTTATCAGAACAGCGGAGAAATGGAGGCAATGGTGTGACAGGAGCGAGCACTTACCATTCTTCACTTATTTAAAAGAAGGAAACACTGAAGGGGAGCACCACAGTTCTGAGGCTACATTGCACATCCAGGACCTAAAAGAAGTAATTCAAGATAGGATTACCCAACCCAAGGATGAAAGAGGGAGCATCAATAGCGACTTCACAAAATACAACCCTGTATACAGTAGGAAAGGAGTCATCTCCATAACCAACATTGAGACACTGTGCATAAAACTGAAGCTAGACTTCACTTGTACCAACAACAAGCATACCCTTTATGAAATGATAAACGGGAGCCAAAAGGAATACAACAATAACACCAACAAACTTCCCCAGACAAAACACCACACCTATATTCTTCATCAAAGTCAGGAATGGACATTGGCAATACACCTGAAACATAAGAACACCGTCCTCTTAATCAAACCCTTCACAAAAATGGAAAAGGAAAGTCATGACAACAAGACACCAGTATATAAACACTTAGGCCTCAGATGTGAGATCGATGCTCAAAACAAAGGCCTCCTTGTCTTATTCCACACAGCAATCAAAATTCAGGAAATCCTCCCAAATCTCAGATATGCAGGAGAGCATCAGCTAGAAAGAGACATCATAAACAGCATGACCACCTCCAACATCAAGTACCACCACGGTACCGGGAAATTCACCAGAAATGAGAAGCTAAACAACAGGGGAGCGGTAGCCATAATCAGGGAGCAGCTCAGATATGGGAATATAACCCCTGACGAAATAGCGCAAAACAGAGAATTCTGGGAAAAACAAGTGGGGGTTGGAGGCATAAGAATAGGAAAAGCAATGGCTTCCAATGCTCAAAGCAAAAGGAACACCCCCAAAACCACAGGCCTAAGGCACCAGGCAGGGAAAAAACTGAGGAGGAAGGTCAAAAATTGTGAGCGGACGGAAAACATCTTTTTCCACAAAAACTCATACGGAATGGATGGAAGATGCATTAAGCAAAAGGCTAAGCACTCACGGAATGAGGCGGAAAACATGCGGCTGCAGGAACTACAGAGAGCCCAAGGGAGAAAGGAACATATTATAGTAATGGGAATGAACCTGAGAGGCCTGAGACACACAAAGGAGGACCAGGATAGTATGATAAAGCTAGAGACCATCTGCAACCTGGTGCTGGACAGAAAAGCGCACATCATATGTGTCTCTGAGACCAAGATCTCAAACACAAGTATGCCAATGGTCAAGACCTTGATGCTTCAGAAAGGTCTACTAAGCTTTAGAATTTCACACACGGATGAAAGGGCTAGTATAGGGTCCCTCATAGTATGGAACCCCAAGGATATCCCGCTGACACCCAATGCAACCTATGTGGACGGGGTACAAAAAAGGTCAGGTATGATTCGGTTTACAGGCATAAAGGGTTTCTCATTTTCGGTGGCAAGCGGGTACATGAACGATGCCAGCCTCAAAGAGGAACAAGAGGACTTCTACAAAACCCTTAAGGATTGGGCAGCCAAGTCAGGAGACAACAGAAACAAGGCGCACATAGAAATAGGAGACAAGAACTGCACACTGACCCACAGCCAAAGGATAACTAAAGGTCAGCAGATGTCATATAAAGACCACCAGACAAAGAACAAACACCTCTTAAGTTATTTCAATGATGACAGGACAACACTAACAGAACTTATCACACATATGCACCCAGAATGCAATGAGATATTCACAAGGGTTGTGAACAACAGTTCAAAAGCAAAACCAACTCATATAATGGCAAACAAAGGAACGGAAGATAGAACAGCTGCTGCTGGCTGGCTCGAAATTAACCCATACATAGTTTCAGACCACGGAATAGTCTGGGCTCAGATTGACATCAGAGGAGAGCAGATACACCTCGAAAAACAGAAACATACATCTACGGAGGAACCACGCATGAGCGGAGCAAATGACACCACCCATGACAAGTACCCTGGCTTCCCAGTAAGACTGGAGCACACACAGACAGTAAGAGGTTCTAAAAAGCTTACAAAGGCTACGATTGCTAGATTACTGGGAAAAAATGGATACACCATAAAGCATTTTGCAAATGCAAGCATCGAACAAAACAATGCAGCACAAGCAATAAACACTGTCTTGGGTGACACCACAGACTACAATATGAAAAAGGAGGATATTTACGGAGACAACCTAAAGGAAAACCCAAGCACATGGAAGGGGAAGCTGACGAGCACAAAAGGTAGCATAAAGTGGCATAACAAGACCAAAGAATGGTGGATACATATGGACTCACCCTGGAATTCTGCACACATCCGGTCTAGGGGCATTGGCATGCCAGAGGGCGTGACACAGCATGGTTACACAAAAATTGGTAATCTTTGGAGCTTGAAATTCCCAATCAAGTATGGGAAAAAAGATGTCCTGAAATACCTCAAAACACACTTTCACTTGGGGAACACTGAAGTCTTAAAACTCGAAGGACCCAAGGAGCATGAAGAAGGGCACATATGGGACATCTGCATGCATCAGAACCTGCAAGCAGAGCACTGGAGTCATTGCGGCAAACCCCTAGTAGCCCTTGACAAAACCAAAGCATACAACTTCAAATATGCCACCGGGTGGAAAGCCTACACAGAAAGACTTCAAAAACTAGTAGACACAAACAAAGAACTGGAGGGCAGTAAAGAGAATATAGATAGCTGTAGGTCCCGTGAAGAAGATACGGACCTCACCTGGGACTTCATTCATGAATCAGCAAACAAAGCGGCGTGTGCTGCATTTGGAACGAGGGATAAAAAGATGCACAAAAGGCCGGTCCCATCAGCCACATCAAACTATCTATACAAATGGCTTCAGTTATTGAGAAAAGCACACCGAATGCTGGGAATGGTAGAAAAGGAAAAGGACCTGGAAGCAACAGAATGCCTCATCAGCACCATACCTTGTGACAGTCTTCGTAGGAAGCCACAGGAAACGGCCGAGGCATGGAGTAACAGACTTGAGGCGAACCTGCCAACAGTCACAAAAGCATTCCAAGAGAGCAGACTCAAGGACATAAGATATTGGAAGCTCCGGGAGAAGGAAGAGATGCAATATTTGTTTGCAAAGAAGGTTTCAACCTTCTTGGACAGAGCCTTAGGAAACAAGAAAGGGACGGAAAAGGGTGCAGCACCAGAATATGATGACAAAGGTGAGGTACCGCCCACAGCAAATGAAAGGAAGCAGGCCATCTTAAAAGAGTATAAAGAAAACAACTTTTTTCCACAAAACCCGAAGCACCCGAGCACCTACCGCCATGGTTGAAATCGATCTTAAAGAACAGCCCCAGACTACCCCAGCATGTCATTGAGCAGCTAGCAGAACCCATACTTATGAAGGAGCTGGAGGCAGTCTATGGATCATGTGGAGTATCCACAGCCCCAGGCCCATCGGGAATGCATTATGCACAATGGATACAGGGACCCCAAAACCTCCAGGATCTCATACTCGAAATGTTTAACAACATCTTGAGAACAGGCTCCTTTCCAAAATTAGCAAAAGCAGGCTTCATTCAGCCAATCCCCAAAGATCCAAACAAACCATGCACATCAGACAATTCCAGGCCACTCACCATGCTGGAAACAGGCATGAAGTTGTTTAATTCCATCATCGCAAACAGAATAAAGAAGGCCTTATCCAAACATCCAGTCCTTTTCCCAATTCAAGATGCCTTTCTACCCAATAAAAACATTGAAGATTCATTGCAAGTCCTAAATGAAGTTATTTCCGATGCTAACAGATTAGACAAGGAACTGCATGTTGTCTACTTGGACCTTAAACAAGCCTTTGACCGAGCAGAATTTTGGATGAGCAAGCTAGCACTGGAGAAAATAGGACTGCCCGAAAACATCATTACAATCATTTCGGACATCACATCCGAAGCATCCCGATCAGTCCTCACATCTGAAGGCATGACAGATGAATAGATGCTCGAATGCGGGGTGCCCCAAGGAGATGTCCTAAGTCCCCTCAGGTTTGTGGCAATTATGGACATTCTAGCCATCTGGCTGGCCAAAAGGGCAAACGGTAAGAACCCCATGAAACAGACCTACGGGTATGCTCTAGAGAAACCGAGAGATGCCACCAGAAACCCGGGAGCAACATCACCCCAGAAGAACAGGAAGTGGTTGAACATGAACTCACCGCCCAACATCTTTGCCAGATTTTTCTGTGATGATATTATCTTGATAGGGAAATCAAGAGAGGAAGTACAGGACATGCTCGGGGTGATCAATGAGTTCATGAGGTTCATAGGGATTCCCATTAATGCTAAAAAATCGAAATACTCCCACAGGAAACCCAGGTGCTGTAATATTTTGGGCATATTTATCAATAGCTGAATAATTAGATCAGCGAAAAAAATCAACCCGAATTTTTCATTTTGAAATCATGCGTGTGAACTTTTTACGCATTTCGTTACAGCCAATATGTACACCCCTATATATTACACACCTAATATCTAGGGTGTTACACGAGATATGACCATGGTCATTATGTTTTTCTGATACCTTAATAGGTATAAAATCATAATTTGAAATAAAATGGGGTCGGAATTTCAATTTTGAAATTTATCGCCAACGATTTTTACCCATTTTTCATCTTTTTTGGCCATTTGATTATATCACCTCAGTAATATATCTCGGTGTGTGTGGAAGTTGCAAGTTACAGAACTAATGCAACTTATCTCACTTTTGCACATGATAATTTTCATGGCATAATAGTGAATATCTCTGATGGTCAACATCTGTGGTTGATCATAAATGTGGGTTTTACTGATTTGAAACCCATGGAAGTTAATTCACTTTTTGATGATTTAATAGGTGTATCAACTGTAAGCGGATTAACCACTTAAGTGATAACTTGTCAGAACCTATGATATATTTGGGCATATGGTTGTGCACTAAGAGCATATCAAAGTGATATCTCTAGATTCCAAATATATCAGGACACAGCTTGATAATAATCTAAGCAGTTCAACACAACACAATGTGTGTGTGTGTGTCCACAACAACCTCTGTCAGTTCAATATGTAAGTACTGATCTGAGTATGTACATGCTTTTTGTGCTGATCATTACTGAATCAATTGTCACAATGCAGTATGGTTGTTGTTCTTGCTCCAGCGATAATGAAAAGGTATGGACAGTGTTCAGCAGTTACCAGCTGCATTGTGAACACTGTATACTGCCTTCGGGTCTGGAGATATTCTCCATCCAGCCCTTCAGCATGTAGTTTTATCCTGTTTACCTTAGCTATCGCCATCACTGACATCCAACACGCACATGTGTTTGTTGGATGGTATCTATATTATCATACACGTAGTTGATATTATAGTTGATCATTTCACTTATTGAGTCAGTGAATGTCATTATACATACCATAGTCAGTGGTGTGTGCATTGTGCAGGTACTTGCTGATTTAGTACATGTAAGTGTGTGTGTGGAACTTTACACACTTGTATACAGGTGATAATGGTATTACAATATACCAAGATGATTTATCATGCAGGATGATCTGTATACCAAGTACTGAATAAATCCAACATGATATATATATCAGATTAGTGGTTATTGTAATCCTGCATACTCTCATTTACAATAATGAGTTGCTTGATTTATTTTACATGTAGCTCCGGTGAGCATTCCATTCAGTGATCCACCATAGAACGAACATGCTCATCCCAAATCCTTCGTCAGAGCATGTCGAGCTAATTATGGTGTTAAGATCACCTTCAAGCACCTTACACTTACATGGGTTCCAATATAGCTTACATGCACTGCAGTATGCTTTGTGCAATGTATAATGCATTGTGATGTGATGCTATATGTCCCAGTTGTTATCATGATCAAACTGGTTAATACATTACAGCTGTTATCGTGGTCAAGCTGTATGAATAATGCATGCACAATTCACAGTGTTGCAGTCACTCAATATATAATGTATATGTGGTGTAATGCACATGTGCTGCATGCACTCAGTATATACTCAATAATGGTGTATACTGCAAGTAATGTGTGTATGTGTGTGGTGCTGCAGTCATTATTATCTCCGCACACTCGAATTTTGCACACGCTATGATGTTGCTGCAGAGTATTCAATGATCTGTCATGTTGAGTGTGTATGTGTGTGTAAGCTATTCACACAACATTTATGCAGTTCACACTCATATTTGCAAGTTAGTATACGAATCTGACAGTGAATAGAAAAAACCTACGTTCTGCCAGGTGGTGGATGCTATAAGGATGACTTTTCGGATGTTGTTATCATAGCTATAGACAGTGCACCCAGTGATACTCAACCAGCCTTTGACTGGAGGCCTACACAGAAAAAGATTGCCAGATGGTTCCTCAACGTCCTTCCTAAGTCCACAGTCACGAAGAAGAGGCTAGAATACACAGGAGTCAGCTCTGATATTTGGAATGAAGTTCTGAACGAAAGCGTCAAAGTACTTCCTTCTTCGCTTTGCCCATGGCCCACTCAAGACCCTCCTTATCATCAGAGTGATATTGAACCTTATTATGGTGGTCACCACGACACGACAATCACCAACGCAAATTCCAAGCCCTTCATAAGCACCGTGAAATGGCCCAAAGTTCTTACACTCATGGGATACCTCCCTCCTCTTTTTGGTACTGTCCTCAACACGATAGGTGTTCCCCGTGGCAAGATTAAACCTCTTCTTAAAAAACTTTCAAGAATTTGTAGGCAACACACCAAAAATAGGCGAGACGTGTTTCTGTTAAACACCACCACCACCTTAAACACTGACCCGCATACAGTTGACATCTCGAGCAGTGAAGCCATGACAGAAACAGAAGCTGTGCAACAATCAAACGACTTTCTTCAAACCCTCCTGCAATAATTCTCAAAAATCTTGCAATAAAAGATGGTCCCGTGTCCCCAAGGGGAGGGGCCGTCCCCCCTCCCCTCCCCCGCCACCCCCTCTCCCCGCCCACCCGACCCCCTTCCTCAACGTCTCCAAAAACCCCCTTAATTCTCCGACTTCCCTCCCCACCGCCCAGATTCAGCCACCCCTCCACTCACCCGGCCATGGCTGCTTCTCCATCTTCTAGAGTTTTTTGCCTAGCACTTAGCTTTTTCTCTAGATGTCACCCTGCTGAAAAGTGGGTTGAGCCCCTTTGAGGGCGCGCTATAGCATAGGGAGTAGCCCCTGGTGTTTTCACTAGCCTGCTTTGCAGGGATACCGCACTCTCAGGACTTTGTCCCCTTTGCTAGCGTAAATGTTTTATTATTATTATTATTATTATTGTGAATAGATTACAATATCTCAGCAAGCATCACAGTATTTTGTGGCATGCTGCAATATACTGTCATCATGCGTCCGTTCATGATTATCCCAGTAAGTATACACATATTTTGTAAAGGATATCGTGACGCGCGCAGATGATGCATCCGTGATTATTGCAACTATCGATAATGACGGTGTGTTGATGACATTTTGCATATTGACATCGTCATCATAAAACTGCAAAATAATTGTCGTGCACTGTAAGCGATTTATTGCGATCATGAAAATCGCGATGGTGCGCGTTGCTGATAAGAGCACATCTTGTCGCAGTATGCATAGCACATGATACGAGTGCTAATTTTCGCGCGGATCATGATTCCGCTGATGATTTTTGTGTCCGCATCTCATACTGCGAATTTCTTACAGCTGCGAATCATTTCTGCGCGTACATGTGATCGCTGTGCATTTGTATGCCGCATGCACACCTTTTCGCGCAGTATAGATGATGATCAGCTGCTGTGTACGATCTGCGAATGCGACGATATATCCTCGCGCACTATATTCGCTTATGCAGCGGTCAGTATATGCAGTACAGTATATCAGTGTTTATGCGATTGCGTCGCCAGATATTATTCGCGCTCCGCAACCTGCATACACAATTTTTTTGATATCTATGCTGCACTCACACTAGAGTTCTCGTTCTCGCCTTGACGATCGAATACCAACTGATAAGGACGCACAAGCGAACCTTAAGATATATATGATATAATAAGATAGCACAGGTGTTATTGAACAGTAACACGCGTGCAGCTTAAGAGCGGATGATGAGTGCGGACTTCGTCCGAAGATACTGCTGTAGCACAACGCTACCTCATCTTTACCGAATGCCTCCCATCTCATAGATGGCACCGCTATTGGGTTGTGAACCCAAGGCATTGGTTGAACGACTAGTATCGGCTGAACGAATAATGCGTTCGCCATATGATACTCGCATGCTTGTTCAGAACATGCTAGAAGCGAAGATGATTTCTTCTCCGAACCGTTCGGTACTTCAAGATAGCATCTTGCTTCGCCATTCTCGAGTCCGACATACGGCCTCTCGATGACATGTGTCATTCAAGTCTTACCTTGAATAAATGACAGATGATGTGACTTATCATCTCGATGACATGTACAGTCATAGTCGACCGTACTGACGACTGTCTGTCATTATGATATATGACATGACTCGACATGACATGACATGACATGACATGGTATGACATGTCTGACAGGTATGACATGTATGACATGTATGACATGTATGACATGTATGACACATGTGTCATCGGTCATAACCCTGACATCCGCCCCTTAGGATGTCTTTCCTATTTCTTTGCTTACCCCGCTTGTTGTCCGCGTCAGGTTTTATCCACTCTTTCTTTGTGAGTTCTTTATTTTGTTCTGCCGTGATTTGGTTGGGTTTGTTCCTTTTATTTTGTCCGTGTTTTAATTCTTCGTGTGTGGGGGCTCTTTCTTTTCCCTCGGTTGTGGTGTGTTTCCTTTCCTTTCTAAGTGGCTTGTGAAGAGGGTTGATTGTCTTCTGTCTGGTCCTGCTGCCATTTCTTTGTGTTTTAATAAACTCTCCTAATGCATCCTGTGCTCTCATTTCTATAGACATTTTCTGAGTTTCCCCCCGATATTGTAGTCTGGACTTAGTCTTCTTGTGTGCCCATCTAATGAGTGTCCTCGGTCCGGGCCTAATTTGATTTCCTTGTTTTGAGTTATTTCTAGCAAGGTGATATATTGTGTGCAAGAGCATAACTAAAGGTCCTTGTGTTGTTGTAAGAGCATCTCTCAACTGTCTCCTTCGGGTATGAAGTAGGTAAGTTATGATATGCAGGGTAACGGTTGCCACACCTTCAATTGGGGTGCTCCTTTGCTCCAAACTT
The DNA here is from genome assembly GCA_001247695.2 of Cymbomonas tetramitiformis. NCBI lineage: Eukaryota > Viridiplantae > Chlorophyta > Pyramimonadophyceae > Pyramimonadales > Pyramimonadaceae > Cymbomonas > Cymbomonas tetramitiformis. Next base: position 10,796 of record LGRX02030871.1, on the reverse strand, counting down.
GCAGCGGTCTTGATGCTCCCTTGGTTCTTTGTGCGCCGTACAGTGACACCCTCCCCGTCACTCTGCACTTTGGAATCACCGTCATTTTGGGAAGCGGTCACACACCATTTACTGCAGCAGAAGCTTTTACAAATTACACAGGACCCGGGGTTTTCTGGGCGATCCCCCGCCGGCAGTATCACCGTGCTATGCCACGGAGTTCCAACGGGGCGAGTGCGTGACGAATAGATTCTAGGATGTCTGTTTCCTAAGCTTCTGTTGATTGTCCGCCTTAACCTGCTCATGCTTCTTTCATAGATACAAGCTGGTTATATTCCTGTGGCTGCTTTCATTTCTCCATGTTGTCAATGAATTGCTTCTGCATTTTTGCTGCCTCCTTGTCGCTTCCTGGGGTAGTGCGGGGCCTCTTGTCATGCTTCTTTGGAGTAGGGGTAGCTGTCCCGTCCCCCTGGGCCTGGAGCATCATTCTGTGTGAGTAGCACATGCACTGGATGTGGTTGAGTCTTGCCACCTCAAGCTGGTCGTCATGAGTGGGCGACATGCAGTAGTTGAAACCATTGAAGTAAGTGAGCCTCAAGGTCCCAAGGCCTCCCGGGATTATTTCAGTGGGGAAGCTGAGAATCATTGCAGGGTCATCAGAAGAGTTCACAGACCCATCTCCGCCTTTCTCAACGTTCGTCTTTAGCTTCAAATAGAGCACCTGGGCAGAGGGAAGCCAAGTCTGGAACCTTTCCGTCCGGGGGTTACAGTGCTTCACATGCTGGCTCATCTTTTCCTTCAGAAAGAGTGCCAGTTCACCTTTTTGCGGTGTAAGTTCCCTTTCATCATTGACTATTATCAGTAAGACCATGCCTTTCTTCGCGAGTGACCCCGCCTTCTTTTGGGGTATGGCCTCGAGTTGTGCTTTCAGACAAGTTTTATAGGCGGGTCGTACCAGTTGGTGAACCTCAGTGGTAGGGTGAAGGCGGTCGTACGTGAAGACCACCTCTTCCACCAGCATGCTTGTGGCGGGGTGCATCCAGAAGTATTTCTCCGCATCCTTAGCCTTCATCCTCATCTGGGCTCCCTTCCTACTCATGGGTTTCCAAGAGAACCGGGCTTCCTGGTAGAGGTTCCCTATGTTGTGAGCCCTGATTCCCCAGGCGATTCCCCGAGCCTCCAGCTGGATCATGTCAAACACTGTCTGAACCATTTCAATGTCAATGTTGGCAATCAGAATGAAGGGTGCCTTTCCGAGTCCGTAGGTCAGGGCAGTGGCTGTGATCAAGCTGGGGTTTCCACCTGCCCTCTGAACTGTGTCCTTTACAGCTTTCTTCACGGATCCCATTTCCTTGTCCGTAATGCCCATCATTCTCCTTCCCGTCTTCCTAAAAAACCTCATCTGACCTCTGAGTTCCACTGGTTCGGTCAACAGGTCATTCATGTCTATCTCATTGGTCAGTTCACCCGACTTGAATGCCTCTGACAGGCGCTTCAGGCCGTCCTCGTCCGCTAGGTTAGTTTTCCCGGCCAGAAAGGTACCCCCTCCTTTGACTCCTTCCTGTGTAACATGCTCCAATATCAACATGCAATAATATTCTTGTGTGTGCATGCAGAATTTTGCACAATTTATGTTATACTGGAGCTTCCGGTGCTCATTTTTATTTTTAATTTGTGTGCTTATAGTGTTTAGTTTACCTTTACTGGTGAGTGTGTAATTAGTCAGAATGGCTATACTCATTATAAGTGTAAGCACACTATTCTTTGTGTATTTTGTTTTGGCAACACTATTGTATATTGTCCCTATGATTCTATTCTCTATGACGAGTGATCACAGACTGAACATATAGTGCATTCATCATCTCTGACGGAGTGAGTGAAGAGTTGGCCACATGTGCCTCCCATCCAGTTTCCTGTGCAGACCCATGTATGGCACTGGCGGCAGCAGTCGATACATCCGATGGATAGTGTATCATACGTGCATTGCCCGCATGAGTATGCCGTCATTCCGTCGAGAAGCTCTATGTCTTTCCCGCAAAGATCACAAGGCACATCGTTTACCTGCGAGCAAAACTCATAGTGAGCACTACTCTGCGGCAAGCGGGTGATTGAGCCTTTGAAACAAAGAGCATAGTGCTCAATGCAAGAGTAGTCCGAGTGCAGTACTAAGGGCACAGAGCTCGAAAGCTTACTATACATTGTGCGGCAATTAGACACCCCGGGCCTAGGAACACTATACACAGGGCACACGGTGGGGAGAATGAGCTGTCCGTCCTCCTTCATACTGTTCAAATGCCAGTTAAAAAAGCATATGTAGTCACTGTACAAGGCGCTGTGCACATGCCGGCAGGCATGATCAATCCGTGTTCGGGATGTTGTGCTGAGGGTAAGGGTAGACCGAAGGCTGCCCCCGGAACACTCACATGGGTGACTTGTGCAGTCCGGGCCTTTTACTTTGTACTCCCTTGGCAAAAAGCCTATGCCATATCTAAAAGACTTTTTGAAAATTAGTCTTTCTTTAGGTTGGACCGGTGCAGGCTCGGTGACAGAGTTTCCATCTGATGCCTGGTACAACCAGCACAATATGACAGGCACTTCACTACGAGCCGCTTTTTCCCGTGTGCAGTGAGTGTTGGGAGCAGGAGGCCACTCATTCCTGTGTGACGAGGGTGACATGTGCGGTGTACCGCGCATTTCTGTGTATGGTAAGTGGCATGTGTAACCTGCCTCTAAGTTCCGTTTATGGTAACTGACAGGAAAACAGACTGCTCGTTTATGTGTATGGGGGGTGACATAAATTGCGAGTTTCTCAATCCCGTGTGTGCTAATTGACTTGGGCAGCAAGCCCCTTGTTTCTTTAAATGATGGGCTGCATAGGTAATAGACAGTTCATTCTTATGTAAGGTATGTGGCAGGTAGCACTTCATTTTTGTCGCGAGGTCTGTTTTTTTGTCGCACCGTGCGACAAAACTGTAATTATACCGTGCGACATAAATGAGCGTTGCGCTCATTTCTGTCGCACCTGCGACAAACATGAGCGCAACGCTCATTTCTGTCGTGAAAATTCACAGAAATTTTCTGGACGAATGATTTTAATATACCAAATTCCGAAACAAAATAACGAAAGCGCAAAAATAGCCTAACAGCTTCCAGCGGTACATAGACACGGTGAAAGAATTTCAAGGGTGCGCAAGCACTATGCATTCATCTAGCAAGCAAGCGGGCATCATGCACACACAAGCAGAGCACTAAAGGTTGATTTCGCTACAAGAAATGTGCAAATATGATTTTAAAAGAATGAGCCATGCATGGTGAATACAAAATAAGAAATATCACAACAAGAAAGTTCAAGTACGAGGTTAAATATCAGGGCCTTGAAAATAGCTGGACGCTAAAAAGCTAAATCAAATCAAACAGATTTCCCGGCAACAACGAAGCATTTCGCCAGCGAGTGATAAGTATTTGAAATACCTGCACGATAAAAGCAGAAATGTCAGCACCAAGATAAAAAATAAAACCACGTGCACACGCAACGAGAAACAGCACGCATGAGAAACATGCGTTCGAAAACAGTAAGCAAAAATCCTGCAAAATGACAGCGCAAAGTTAGTGAGAGCGGTGGGATTTGAACCCACACTGCACATACTGTGCAGCTATCGCCCCCGTGAAGCATTTCCGAAAGATCCGGAATCCGCTGGTGACGTTGCTGGCAGCAGCAGAAATACACAGCAAGAAAGAAAACTGCATAAAATACAAAAGCGTTGCTTGAACGAAGGGTTGCAAAAGACACCGAAACCGCCGGGCTGTAATACAACCCGTCGGCCTACAAGAATTGCTCCACGATGAGTACCTTTGAGAGCAGCGGTACAAGTACCGCCAGCAACGTTACTGGCGGCATCACACATAGCGCAACAACAAACCAGCCTGCAAAAAGAAGCGCTGCTCAGCAAGGATGTTACACATACACCCAAACCGACGGGCTGCATAGAAGCCCGCCGGTTTCCAAGCATCCCTACTATGAAACAAAATAACGGGTTGAACTGCGGATGCAGTTGATGCGAGGGCAGCGCAAGATGCCCCCCCCCTGTCAGGTTCAACCCACACAGTGTAGCCAGCCCTGTGTAAGAGAAGTAGCAGTGATGCAAATAAAAAGGTTAGATATGAAAACGAAAAGTACAGAGATCAGGGGACAGGAGGTAGGGCTGCATGGTGCGGGCGCCGCCAACTGAAATCTTGAAGTGTCCGCTTGATGTCGGAAACCAAGGTACCAAATACTACGGCTTGGTCGATCTCAATTTTGAGATCTCCGTTAGGCCTCTCAATGCGACTGGCCTGTAGGTCATCGATCATCTCATCGTTCGTTTATAATTTATTACAAAGGATCCAAACAGTGAACGTGGTACAAAATCGGATGGGAAACGTGTCTCTCGTTCTCGGTTACGAGCGGTCGCTCGATGAAAATCCGATGTAAGGCGAAGTGGGGTAATCACCTCTTTGTAGAACTCGGTGTCCAGTGCCGCTAGGAGCTGCCTCTTGGCAGCCTCGTCGTCCAGAGCACCGGCTCCGCTAGCCGCAATTGCCTTTGGCCACTCATCAAATTGGAAGCGCAGTGGAAGCGTGGTGGGCCCATAACCTGTGAGATATAATATACCGTATTATATCGGGTGGTCACTGAATACTCTTCATACAAGTGTAAACTGATTATAAGAGATAAACGAATATAAGGCGGTCTGTGACCTAGGTATCTGTCACCTAGTACTGTACGAGTACTGGTACTGCTATCGGGAGTCAGAGTAAGTTATGACCTACGGGTCACCGAATCCAGCAGTTTTGTCCTGTGTGTACGGCATCTCGATCATGAAGCAAGACACGTTCTTGAAGAACAAACTGTTATGAAAGGACGCGTCTTCGCTTCAAGCATGAATTGAACACCATGCGGGTATCAACAGGCTAATTCGATCAGCCGATACTGTTAGTTCACCCAATGTTCTCGGGTTCACAACCCGATGGTGGTAACGCCTATGAGGCGTGAGGACATTGAGGTATATGAGAGAGCATTGAGCTCAAGGAGGGGATTCTGGATACCAGACTGCACTCATACCCACCAAATGCTTGTTGCGAGTTGTTACTGTTCAATAGCAGCCGCATAGTCTGAAAGGTTGAATAACAACCTTGACAGCAGTTTTGCTGTCTGCCGGATCCTATTTCCAGTGTTTGTGGCGAGCCTAATGACTTTTTGACCCCGCTCCAAGCAGAAGTTGTGCTTGTCTAAACATATTCTCGGCACTGTAAAGTTTTTAAAGCATTCGGACGAACCCTCATTTTGGCCTCACGCGAAAAGTACCAGAGCCTCCGGTCTAGTACAGAAAAGAAATTCCTTAAAAAAGTGAAAAAATCGCGTCCGGAGTCTGGTCACAGCCAGAGTACGATGACCTGGAGCTGGTCGCTCGTCGACGACCGAAATTAGCCCTCCCGCTAATCGCATCGCATCGAGAATTTTCCGATCGATTTCCCCCAAATCCCCATCGAATTTTTTTGAAAAAGAAACCTCACTCGATTACACTCGCCTGACGTAGAGACGCTTAAAATGAGACCAGAATCAGAAAGTGAAGATCTCTGTTGAGCAGGTGTACTAATAGTTGATGGGCGAAAAGCTATTACTATTGCGTCACTGCACTCTGGGATGTAAGGGCAACTTCTCATTCTCGCTTGATTCCACGACTCGTCTTTTTGAACATACGGTGACGAAATGCACGGGGCATGTGCCAATACCTCGCACACTACACCAAGGCATACTTTGGATAACTCGCAACACAAAGTAACTTGGATCTGATTCTTGTGTAGTGGACTTCGTAAGAATGTGGAGCCCACAGTTAGATCGCATGCGCGTTCTTGAAAATGAAATAATACAGCGCGTATTGACTCAAGCTCGTGTAAATATATCTTCTGCTACGGAAAAACTTCCGAGCAACCCAAGCTTCACCCAGCTCCAGACGAAAATTAAGGAGACCCAATTGAAGAACTCTAAGAGCTACGTTTTATGGTCTTTCGTGGTCTTGGTGCTCGTGGCGCTTATTTTTGTAAGGTAAGGATCTCATCTTTCGTGTGTGCTGTGGCTGGATCCCCGAAAGAATCTTGTGCACATGCGGTCTGCGTCTCTAGTCAGCGCGCGACAAACTTTGGTGCAAGGGGCGTCTATCTGGTTTGCAGACATCGCTTTAAGCAATGTTTTCTTTCCGTTCTGGGCTGATAACATATCTACTCCCAAATTTAATCTCCATAGCTTCGTGAAGCTCTTGTTTTCTGCATCGTATCCTTCCCCAACCACACTTTTGGCGAGGCGGCTCTCTTTTGTTGGACAGCAAACTATTTTGCACTACCGGTCTCTTCGGTAAGCCTTAATATAACGTCCAGCAAATACAGCTTCTGAACCGTGTAGAAATCACGCTGCATCTTTTCGATATTTGAATAAGCAACTCAGTCAAGAGTTCGTGTTTTGACGATCTGCGATCACAGGAACAACAATCACAGCGAGGATAATAGTCTTCAGGCAAACCCGGATGATGATGACGCGAATGCTAAGATGAATGACGTGGTGAACCAATTTAGGCTAGCTCGGAAAGCAAAGGCCGCTGCTGCGATATCAGAAGCTCCTGCTGCTTCAATGCGGAAAGCTACCAAAGTCGCACCACGAGTGGAGCCAATGCTTACACATACCCCTTGGTATTGAAAGTTTCTCACATCCTCCTACGCCTGACCAGTCTCCCAAGTCACCGGTTGTCACATCTGCACAAAAGTCGTGTCAGCTCGTTTTTACTAGCTTCTCAACCGCTGCAGGACGTGTCGTTAGTGGTGGTGGTGAAAACTCTCCTGTTGTTGAATGGCTCCCCCCGCTTGTATTTTTGCAACCGCTCATCAGATGCGCTACTCAGGTTTCAACCGGCTGCGGCGGCGATCGACCTCAATCTGCCGGCTCTCAAAGATCGCAAGGCCGTTGTGGTCGGCAATGGGGCGAGCATTCGAGGCTCTAGGATGGGAAGTGTGATTGACAGGTATCAGTCACGCGTGTTATTTTCCCTGCGAGAGTATACGTAGTATGACTCCTCCCAGATGGAGGTACTCTTTTTGTCTGCCAACACATGTAACTTGTACTAGGCAGAGACTGCCCACCTCTCTGTGATGTATCTCTCTGCGACTTCCATTATTCTGTCTTATCACCTGTAAGTCGGGAACCTTGAGATCTTAACCTCGGTCTTCTACTTTGTTCTGACCGTGACCTACATTTCCGTACTCTATTCCACAAGCGAAGCGACTTGAACTGCTTGCAGTTGCCGCCAGCTGTCCCCTTGCAGTCCTTTTGAGGCAACTCTTTTCCTGTACAGTTACAAGAACGTGATTAGATTCAACCTGTTCAAAACCAAGGGTTACGAGATTGATGTTGGACGGTGCGTTTCTAAGGACGCCGGTCGAGTGCCGGTTGCACCCGAACTCTCTGAAACAACCAAGGCCCGATACGCTAGCTTCCCAAGCAAGTCGAACTTGCTGATGTCGCAGTAGAAATGCTTCACCACCGTAAGTTGCGGTTAAGTTGCGTTGGCGAATTTCCCACATTAGGTCTTCGTTGAACACTCTATTGTTGAGACCCACCTCGCGTGTGCGTATTCCTTTACTTTCACCAAACCCGTCGCCGAACTCTCTCCTTTGAGTTCAACCTTTGGCCTCACCTCTTTCGACTTCCGACTGTTATCGGTGAGTCTAGTAGTTTGCGAGGTCTCTGGTGCCTTTTGTGAAAGCACACCAAGCTAACAGACTTCGAGGAACGCAACTGATCAACCGCTGGTTGAGGTATTGGCTTGACCACAGGAAAACAAATACTTGGGTTCTATCATCAATTAAAGACCCTAACGATATGGATCCGTCTGAAGTTCAAGGTAGGTTGCTTCGAACACTATTTGCATCCATCTATGTAGCTTATGGCAAAGTGGTGCATTTCAGTTCGTTGGGAATGTGGACAGCAATCATTCTTCTCGCTCGTTAAGCTGTTGGATACAGATGATTCGTTTTTTGTGATCCTCAGTGATGCTGTTTCTCAGAGACCTAATCCTTGCTGCCGTTACGGGATATCTCGTTGCTTCAGTGGTTCTACTCTGCGGGTTGTTGTTTAGTGCCTTGTTCAGAAGAATCTTTATTGGTGTCTGCCTTGTGGCCTCCCTCCCACACTTCTTCGTGCAAACCTCTTTGCGTTCAAGTGTTGCTTCATATGGCGTTCAAGCCCAGCTGGACACGTGTACGAGCATGCACACTTCAGCCGTCCGTGTCTGTAGTGAGTGTTGTTTCCGCTGATTCTGGAGTTATGAGTTTGAATGAAACTTGTCTGATTCCCAGCCAGACACAAAGCTCTGGTTGAGGAGTCCTATTGAGAACCCTCAACCTGATTTTACAAAACATATTGAGACATATTGAGATTGGCCGCCGTGTATGTGCGCAGGTCTCAGGCAGGCGCTGGTTAACTTGCCTGATGACAGCAAGGTCCGTCACAAGCCCTTGGGATTAATAAGGCATCCTTCAGGTTTCTATGTTCACGTAGTTCACTCGACTTTCAAATTAGTTGTTTTTAGTCGCTTCTGGACAACGCTTGCCACGATATTGTATTTTTCATGCTTGTGTTCTCCTTGCACCGAGTGTACTCTCAGAAGTATAAGTGTACAAACGTCTGGAGGTCAAATATGCCAATGGTTGTAACCAACACTAATGGCCCTGTCACCAACACTATTGGCGCTCGGACTTTGCAACGCCAGGAGTGGAAGATAAAGGATTCTAAGCGGAGGTTGGATAATTGCAAAACTCTTCCTGCTACAACGAAGGTGCATCCACAGAGCCAGACGCCCAGAGCTGAAAAGACGAGAGCACATGCTGCCAACGCTGACTCTGTCCTTCTAGCTTATGGTGACAGCAGCACTGGAAACGAGCTGACTTTGCTTTGGAGCTTGGGGGAACTCGGATAAGAAAAATTTATTGCCTCGTCTCAACTCATGGGCCTCGATGCCATTGGCGACAGCTGATTTGGACGTACAATTAGATCATCTCACCAGTTCTCAGAAACGATGCAAAGCTGAGTATGTAACTTGGTGGCTGTCATCGCGTGCTCTCCTGGGTATGCACATACTGACTTGAGAAACCACTCACTTCTGGAGACTGGAACACTAAGCCAGACCAGATGACATCCAGGCCAGATGGAATATGAATGGTTGGGGAGAAAGAGACCTCAAACTGAATGGTTGCTATGAGTATCTGCCAACTTTTCGTGAAGCTCGAAGATGCACAGTCCAGTCTGCACTTCTCGGTGTTGGGGAAGCATCTCCTGTTGTATGCTTTTGGTGTGAGTAGTTTCTTGGCCGGCGGGGGTATTGGGTGGCTTCAGACCTGGGCCGGCGTGTTCAAAAAAGAGACGGACGTGCTCCGGAAGGATTATGGCCTCAAGGAAAAGTTTTTGTCTTCTGGTGTACAGGTGCGAGTTCGTGTATTTGTATAGGTATGGCATATGTGGCATAGGTGAACTCTTTGCATATTGCTGTAACTTCCTGCCGCTACCGATCTCATCACCTTGACTTTTTCAGTCTCCCACGATTATTGTGACGAATCGCCTCAGATAGCTCTTCCGTAGGTCACCACTGTCCTGGGCAACTCCTATGGCTCGGAAGTCGAAGCCTTCTCAACGGGAGTGCTCAAATAGGACTTGGCCGTAAGGATTTCCCTGATACGACCTGAGGTAGCACCTCTGAGACTCTCTCCCTCCGGGGCTGGGCTGTGAGAGAGTGGGGCTCCTGTGTCACCCCTCTTAGTGGCTAAGCTTAGAGTCTGTGGGGCTCCTGTACGAATTTTTAACCCGACTTTGAGGAAGCCGCAATGCTTCCGAGGGGCGAAGTGGTGGAAGGTAGCCTGCTGGCCTCAATCAGTGCCATCAATGACATGGCAAGGGAGGCATGTGTCACGCACAGCCCTTAGCTGCGGAAGATTCAGGGTGTCGATGTGTCTGGATCTGGGGGAATCTACGCCTCAAAGGCCTGGTGGTGGTAGTTGTGCCCAATGGGGAGGTCACGTAGGAGGCTTCTGCGCTTCTGGTCCTTGGCTCTGCAGCAGGTGGCCGGCGACAACAACTCCAGAAAGCGGGGGAAGCCGGCTGTCTTGTCTGGCACGCACATAACACATACAGCCTGGCGAGGCGATCTAGACCTGGCCGTGCCATCAGACCCACCTTACGCACAAGGTGTGTGGAGGCGGCTCGCTAGCCGTCAACACTTGCGCGTGACAGCTGCAGGGGCAGCCCCAAGGGTGGCGAGAAGGGAGGGCATGCGTACGGTGCGAAACACTATGGAGGCCACAGACCCCGCCCTTATTATTCAGGTCCACGCTATGCGCAGCCTGTTCACACCCTCTGACTATGCGCCTGTCCCGCCACCGCAGTCGGCAGGCACACACCCTGGAGAACTACACTAGCAACAACCTGTGCAGTTCACATTTGCACAATGTCTGTGTTGCAAAGGGGGGGCGATGCCAACGGGGCGGTACTCTCCTCACACACCGCCAGCTGTGCGCACACAGCAGCAGGTAGGGGCCCCTACCTGTGGCGGGCCGGTGGCAGCGCGAGCAGACAGATCCGGTAATCTTGGAGGAGTCCTGGGCATGGCAGAGAGGCCCGGATTATCACAGGGAGTGTTTGCGTTTCCGCCCTCAACCATCAGACACGTGCCACGCCGAACGCACTCAGTTCACGGGTTAAAGGCAGTGGGTGATGCGTCTCAGTTTGCGAGGTAAAA
>LGRX02030869.1:0-18052 GCA_001247695.2 Cymbomonas tetramitiformis | reverse complement strand
GTGAAGGCGAGGCGGGCGGCGGGGAGTCGTGGCCTCGCCTGGAGAAAGCACGCCTTTATACCACTGTTAGCACGCTAAAGGCGTGGTAAAGGCACCCTAGCGCCGACATACAAACCGCCCAAAGGGGGGGCTCACCTCGCCAGGTCCACATCCCCATGACGCGGAAAGTGGTCGGGGAGCTCGGTCGTCTCGGGGTGTGGCAAAAGCGTGGCGACTGAAGAGTCGCCGTCGTCCTCAATGGATTCCACGATGCTTACCACGTCAACGCGGTTCTCTATCAATGACGAGGGACGGGCGTCGTCATCGGTGGGGTCGGCCATCGGCTCGGGGCGCGGTGAAGGCGAGGCGGGCGGCGGGGAGTCGTGGACGTCTCGTATCAAGGAGGAAGGAGGGGTGGTGTCGTCATCGGTGGGGTCGGCCATCGGCTCGGGGCGCGGTGAAGGCGAGGCGGGCGGCGGGGAGTCGTCGACATCTCGTATCAATATCGAGAGAGGGGTGGTGTTATCGATGGAGGCTGCGACAATGAGCATGATTGCAGTGGCAATGGACATGAGACAATGTCGCACGCCACGTGTCCGTAATTTTATGGGAAATACGCGGTCGGCGTACATTACCTTGCCCGGTTCTTCTTCCAAAATGGACGGGATCGGCAACCATGCCGGGTACCGTAGGGTCGTTAGCATGTCTTGGGCGCAACGATGAAAGTCGCGGGGAGTCATGCAAGTTGGTTCGTCCTTGCGATGGCCACAAGTGTAAATCTGAACCATGCCGACGTTTCTCGACATACGCGCTTCCAATCTACAAGCGGTTACGTGACAAAGAGCACGCATCATGTCTTCCGTTTGGCACCTGCCACGTTAGAGTGCAGTTAAGATGTCGCTAATACGTCGATACATAGTGTTTAACATGCTAACGGCATCATATATGTGCGACAGTGCTGCGAAGGTCCAAATGGACGATTGTGATTCAAGAGTCCAACTGAAAGTTGGGGCACTTTCAAAGGGTCCTTGAAAAAACGAAATCACTCACCTTGCATCATTCACGCACGCCACAGTGGTTTCCGCCCATTGGGTAACTCGAAACTTCTTCGTGTGCTCCTCGAAATGTTGACCCAACCGGAAACCCTCCGGACAACCAACGGTATCGGCAGCAAGTGGTACCGCCGGAGTTGATGGTGCGGAGGTGACAATATTCACCGGACCACGCGGTGGTGCCAAGGGTACTGGGTGAGGTGCTGGGTGACACATGGCCATTCGGGCTAGTCGTGGCGCACGCGTTTTGGCCACCGGTCGTTCTTGTCGTTGGAGGGAAAGCCCACGGTGACCCGGGGCCGCACGGGGTGTACTTGCGGACGCCTGCACGAACTGGTCATCGGATGCATCGGGGGGAAGTTGGCGAGTCCATTGTTCACGTAGCGCGGAGAAATGCTCTCCGGGGCGAAGTGCTTTACGGGGCATCGCAGGCCTGTGACCCCCCCCCCTCCCCCCGTAGGCCTGTTAAGACGCGGTTAGTACGTCATAAAGGAGTCCTAATGCCACACGTTAGGGTGTCATTAGGATACCGTTAGGATGGGCGAACTACAGGCATCCTAAAGGCCTCCTAAAGGTGTCCTAACCAGGGAATCTTTTGAGGAATATTCCTCTAGGCCCGTTAAGATGTGCACCACATAGCACGCCCTTAGGACACCTGTAACATGTTGTCGCCGTTAGCATGTAGTTAGCACGCCTTTAGCATGCGTGGCGCTAGCATGTTAGCGGCGTCTAGTCTCACCTAGTACGCCACTAACGGCGTGCAATATAGTGCCGTTAGCATCTAGTCTCACGTGGTAGGTACCGTAACGGTATCGTAGCGGCATCCTACAGCATACTAACAAAATCGCATGCAAACAAAAAAAAAAACTAAAAAAAACTGCAAGTCTGGCGTTAGGATACTAAATGGCATCACAAGAGCATGCTACCGGCATAATATCCGCGTAATGTACATGGCATGCTAAAGGGGTACTAACGTCATATGACTTGTATGACATAAGCTATAAGACCCAAAAATAGCGAAAAAAACAAAAAAAACAAACAAACAAAAAATTGGGAGGGAAATGGACAAGTTGAAGGGAACACACCCCTCCAAGCAAAATGTTGGTTTAGTTTTTTTTTGCCATAGATATGAAGCATTTTGTGCGCACGATTTTTTCAAAATGCGCAGGAGCAAAAAAATAAGTATAAACAAAAGAAATAAAATGAAAAGTTCTCACCCCCAATGATTTTGTAGCAATCGGACGGTCGAGGTGACACCCAGAAGAATGGACCGAAAAAAATCGTTTCTTATATATAATTGCCCTCTACAGGGATTCGAACCGAGCACCTTCCGCCTTCAAGAGCGACAACCTACCACTAGACCATTACGACAAGAGCGATGCACACTGTAGATGCAAGGTGACCAAGTTCAATGACACAACGTATGACACAAAAGGGCTTGCGTAAAAAGGTCACGAAAAAAAAGAAATTGAGCGCCACAAATTCGAACTGCGTGGTCAATGCGAATGCAAGGTAACGAACCGAAGTTCGAACGGTAACCGGGGAGGAGCGCCGTAGCATGTTAGCCGCCAACTAAAGGCGTCTTAACGTTTCACTCTGCGTGGTGTCTCATCGATAACGACGCAACTCACCCGTACCAAACCGTACACACCCGCAGCCAGGCCGAGCCCCTCACTCAAACATCCATCGATGAGTCACCCCACAACCGAGGAGCGAGAGGCATACGACGACCTCTGCGATGCTATGGGAGAGGAGAAATCATTGGCGGGCTTGTTGGAGTACGTGTCGTGGCATAGAAAAAGCGAAGAGGGATTCGCCTCCGCCCCCGCCACCGCAAAAGATGCCAAGTGGAGTAATACCAAGCAAAGGCCCCCCCGAAAAAAAGTTGGAGCGGTTGGGATGCGCATGCGCAATCGCGGGGTTCTACAACCCCACGAGCGGGCGGTGCGCGCCGCGATCAACAAAGAGACGGGTGCGCACCGCGGTTCGTTGGATTGTCGTTGCTAGGTTGTATTGTTGCTTAATTAACTTTCTTCTTCCTTCACGTTGTGCGAATACTCAGTGTCGATGAAGGAATGGAATCCCCTCGTCAACGTGGGGGCCCAACAAGAAGCGTACTCCGAGCTCGTGCGCAAAATCGCCAAGGAGAGTGGTCACGACCACTCTGTGGACGTCACAATCCTCCCCTATATACAGGGGAAGATAAGAAACGACGTCAACAACTTCCGCTCCGCGTTCCGTTATGGATCGTGGAAGAAGGAGGGCAAAGCGTGGGTCTTGAGGCCCCACGCAAAGCACCCCTTCGCGAAGGTGGAGGGGGCGGAGGGAATCTCCGTCACGGTCTACAACGACGCGGCAAAGCTTGAGGCCTTGAAAAAAGCTGGGGTTGAGCATGTGGCTCTTCCCACCACGTACGAGGAGGGCCTCCCTAGCCTGGAGGATACACGTAAGTTGCACGTAATGAGCCCTTTTGTGATAACATGCATAACTTATTACCTCTCTGGACACTGTGTTTTCTGTTAGTACAGTACACCTTATGCGGAGTTCGACGCGCACGCTTTCAACTCGGCGATCATCCCGAAATTCTGCGAGTGCCGGGTGCCCGATGTGCACATCTGCGAGAAGGGACTGCTTTGGAGGACATCGACCGGGGAAGAAATGTCCATGTCCAACCTGCCGAAGTTGCTCAGCATGCGCGACACGGTCCCGCCGGGTTTACAAGTGGACTGAAATGCGGAGCCACGACCAGCCGGTGAGTGGGGCACACCTCCCACAGCCAGCTGCCTTGGATGGGTTGTGACATGTCGATGCCTGCAATGAGGAACATGAGGATGAATGTCGAATCTTGCGCCCTGTGCACGCAGGTATATCTGGTGACGCGTAGCTTGGATTGCAACGCTGGCGATACCCCAAGCGGCTGGCTGACCAGTGTTCCCGAACCAGAAGCTTCAAAGCAGGCGCATACATACGACTTGTACCGCAGAGGAAACGCGCAAGCGTGCAAGCCTCTGGCATGAAAGCTTAGGATGTCAACCACGAACACCAGCTTCCGAGTAATGCAGATTGTAGGCTATGCGAAGTGAAAGAGCGTATGTAGCTAGAACAGACAATTTTGAACTGTATTGTATCTTCGGAATAAATTAGTTTGTGTTCTCCGACGGAAACACGCGGTCACTAAGCACGCGTCACGCTGCACACGCCATGCATCGAGCGACCGCCGCGTATCGATCGGGCGCTCACGCGAGGAGCAACGATGCATCTAACGAGGTGTCTGCCTTCATGATGCAGGTGCTGTCGGTGTCCCCCCCCCACTCCCCCTCAACGGATGTGCTGCGTGCAGGTCGGTGACACGCCGGAAGGGGTAGTTTGCGGCAGGTATGCGCGGTGATGGCTGAACTGGAGGACGCCGTCATCCTGCGCAAACTGCAAAGCCTGCATATTGGGGGCAAGTCACCCAAAGTGTCGCGGTTTGCTGTGGACATCGGATGGATCCCAAGCAAGGTCACAGAGGAGTGCAGCACGATGGCGCAGAAGAGCGCAAAGATCCGTCAGCTGGCTGACAGATTGACAACTCTCGGGTGCATGATCGACAAGAGGATGCGGATAACCTACGCACCGCCGCATGTGGGCCCCAGAGAGCTAGCAGGTGGGGGGGCGAGCCCGGTGGACGGCGCGCGGGGGAAACGGCGAGCCGGGGGGGAAGCCGTCACGTGCCAAACGGCGCAGCTCCCAACCGCGTGTGATAACCGGCACGTGACCGACGCCCGCCTACTGGAGTTGGCGCAACGCGCTTACCGTGACATCAAGCGCCCAAGCATTCGCTCCCTCTTCACCCCCGACGACTTGTGCACGCTGGGCATACCTGATCAGGTAGGGCGCGCCGGAAAGGATTACAAGGGAAGGATTGACGTGCTCATAGGCCGCATGCAATCTCTGGGAGTTCAGTTTGATCAAAGGCACCGGGTCATTGCCATCTCCGCTGGCCACCAGATGGAGGCGGCCCCAGTGTTTGCGGAAACAGCGGATGATGATTCTCAGCAGGCGAGGATACCCAACAAGAGAATGCGGTATACCCTGGTGGGAGGAGCCGGCGCAGATGGGAATGATACGAACCACGACCTGGCGGACGCACGGGCCGTGGGATATATGGGAATGAGTCATTGCGAGGAAGGGGGGTCGTTAGATGCCCCCACCCCAGCCGAAAATGCATACTGGGAGGAGGTGTTGGATTTGCCGGACATCCCGGAAGAAGACATCGTAGAGGAGACGGACGAAGGTGGTTATGCGGAGGCGGACCTCCTCTACATCCCGGACTTTCTTTACGATGTACGCCCTGCCGCACCTTGCACACTGGCGGAACACTCACTGCCCTGCTGGGACAGGACGTGGAAACGACTGTGCGTCTTTCTGATGCATCATGTAGTGCGTATTGTAATATGAACGACGAGCGCTCGAAATTGGAAGACGCCACTCCTTCCAATTTTATTTTTTTTTGTTTTTGGTTTGAAATGCTTCCAAAATGATCACGAGTGACCGGAATGTCGTTGGTTCATCGCCGGGTGCCCCGTACGGCCGTGTGTCGCTTGAATTGGGTAGGGTTTCCTTACGTATGTACCCGACTAACCCGTGATAGTGCGAAACAGATAGCAAGTTCGGAGTGGTTTGAGTTATAGTTTGTTATATGCTTATGAAATGCTTCCAAAATGATCATGAGTGACCGGAATGTCGTTGGTTCATCGCCGGGTGCCCCGTACGGCCGTGTGTCGCTTGAATTGGATAGGGTTTCCTTACGTATGTACCCGACTAACCCGTGATAGTGCGAAACAGATAGCAAGTTCGGAGTGGTTTGAGTTATAGTTTGTTATATGCTTATGAAATGCTTCCAAAATGATCATGAGTGACCGGAATGTCGTTGGTTCATCGCCGGGTGCCCCGTACGGCCGTGTGTCGCTTGAATTGGATAGGGTTTCCTTACGTATGTACCCGACTAACCCGTGATCGTGCGAAACAGATAGCAAGTTCGGAGTGGTTTGAGTTATAGTTTGTTATATGCTTATGAAATGATACTAAACATGATCATGAGCTGTGCATGCATGGGAAACAAGTCAAGAACGGATGCTTGTGGCAAACAAGTCAGCAACAAATGCTTGTGGGATGCACTTATTTTGAAGTGTACTGTCAAGTAGTAAACAATAGCAAAACTAAATAGCAACTACTTCTCCGCCATCGAGTGGAAAAGCTCGAGGATCTTCTCGGACTTGCCCTCCTCGCCTTCTTCGGGATCAACACCCCCCGAGACGATCTCCTTGTGGATGTTGAGCTCGATCTCCGCAGCCGCCACCGTATCGACGTTCTCGCTCTTCAGATCGGCTGCGAGTTGTTTTGCAGCCTTCTGGCAAGCCGATAAAAATGCGCGGACCTCGTCTGCGCGCATCTTTTTCTGCGGTGGTTTTTCCGGGGTCCTTTTTCCGGGGTCCTTTTTCCGGGGACCGCCGGGGGAGCCATGAGCTCCTTGAGCTTCCCTTTTTGGCCTCCCTGCTCCGTGTTGCTCAGCAGGTGCTGGGTACACGCCACCATGCCTTCGTGGGCGGCGGAGTTCTCCCCTTGGCCCGACCGACCGGCCGCCAGGCTGGTGAACTGCGAATACATGTTGAACATGAGCGCCATATGGGCGCCCTGTCTGCTCAACTGTTCCTTCGCCAGGTCGGCGTTGCAGGCGAACGCCTGCTTGAGGTCGGACGTGTGTCTCTCGTCCTTCTCCCCCAGCAGCGCGGTGAAATGCTCAGCCGCCATCCGCCGGCCTCGCTCCTCCGCGGACTCGGCCGTCAGTTGGAGCCGCTCCTTCCCCTGCTGCTCCAACTGACGGCGAAGCTCCTCGCACACCTTCGCCTCCTTTTGCCGCTCGGCCTCCGCCAACTCCGCCCGGAGCTCCTTCTCCTTCAAGAGCACGGCCTGCTTCACCTGCTCCTCCGTGGCCCCCCGAGCTGGAGTGGCTCCCCCGATCGCCCTCTCCAAACTCCGCGCCTTCTCCTCCGCATGCTTCGCCTTCAGCTCGAACAGGCGGAGCTTCTCGGCGTACTTGATCTTCTCCGCATCCTCCAACAATTTCGCCTGCTTCGCCTTTCCTCCTCCGCCGCGACCTTCTCCTCCCGCTGCCGCTTGTGGCCGCTCACGCTCTTCGCCCTTGTCTTCTGCGCGCTCTTGGCCTTCTGCTCCTCAGGCTTCGGAAAGTTGCATCCGTCTTCCTGGTTGCCTGACCACTTGAAGGTGATCACCTCCCTGGCCATACCCCTTTGCAGGGTCTTGGTGGTCAGCGCCCCACCTTTCCCCCCACCGCCAGCCCCCTCGCGGCTGATCTGCGCCACGGTCATCTTGGCCGCATCCCGCGTCCGCTGAATGATCACGCCCATTGCCTGAGAAAAGGCGTACCGGAACGCCATCAAGCTGCGCTTTTCCTTCTCCAGGTCAGCCTGCGTCAAGGCAATCTGACGTCCCTGGGAGCTTCTGCTGCTGCTGCTGCTGCTGCTGCTGCTGCCGCCGCGGGGGTGAAGGGCCATGAACTTCTCGTCCCTCACCAGCAGTGCCTCCGATCCACGTCCCAATGGCAACTGCAGCACCTGGAAGTCCCACCCCTCAAACCCCGAGCTTTTTTGCAGGAACACCAAGCCCTGCGTCTGGCCGCCGTTGGTGCGCAGCACATACCCCAGGCGCAGCACCCCACCGTGCGCCATGGGCAGGTTTTCGTAGTCCTCTTTCAGGAGCACGGGCATTCCCGTGCAGACCAGGCCCGATGTCTTGTCGGGGTACAGCACGTCCGCCCCCCCGAAGACCTGCAGCTTGATGCCCGTGTCCATAAGGCCGCTCTTCGGCCCGTAAAACCGGGTGACGAAATTCCCCTTCACGGGAATGCCCGCTTTCGTCACCGGCTGCAGCTCCGCCCTGGGCACCGTCTTGAGGGCGCCCGTCTCCATCACGCCGACCTCCACCTTCTCCTCCGTGACAGAAGTATGGAGGATGACCACTTCGGAGCCCAACATTGCGAGGCCCCCGTCGAAGATGACGTTGTAGTCGACGCCCAAGAGGTTGGCAACGTCCTCGCCTTCCAAGCGCCTGCTTCGCCGGCGAGCTGCGTACTCCACCGTAAACTCTGTCAGGTTGTACACGGGCACATCCGATGACCTATCCACGTACGAATGTGCCCCCCGACGGACGTTCGGCCCCAGCTTTACGGCGTTCGACGGAATCGTCGGCCAGGAACAGCCAGGGTAGGCTTCCCCAAAGTGGAAAACCCCACGCCGGAACATTAATACCTCATATGCCTGCCCTACAAAAAGGGACTCCCTTGCACCACACCGCATGTGAGAACCCGGAAATATCCCCACAGGGTACCCTGGAGTGAAGCAAAAAATAAGGGATAGTTCTGTGCCGTCTAAATGCGGGCTCTGCAGATCAGCCCCGGGCAGCGTCAGCAACGCAGACATCCCACCTTTCCCCTTGCGAAGTACGTCCGGTCGCACGGTCGTGCGCTTCCACCCTGGGTTTGCAATGACCTGCCTCCCTACCTCCGCAATCATCCTCCCCAGAAAACACCTCCGATCCACGTCTCCTATCCACCTACTACTGTCGTAGCGTGCATCCCGGTCCTCTGAATTCAGGTCGGCGAAGTTATTCAACCACTCCCCGGTCACGCATCCATCGTGCTCCTGAGGGGAAACTTCGACGCCCTCAACCCGTGCCACGCAAAACCCTTCCGTTTCCATGTCCCTCTCCCATCCTTCGGGCATTAACACACGGATATTGGACAGGTCGTCCTCACCTGGCGATGGCGTTTCCTTCTCATCCACCGCCTTTCCTCCCAGCAAGTTCTGGCTGACGGTCTCGCTGTCAGACTCCTCTGTGTGTGCTGCTGCTGCTGCTGCTGCTGCTGATGCGATCAATCCTGCTGTTGCTTGGGCTAGTGTTGCTTCTGCTGCTGCTTCTGTTGCTGCTGGGGCTGCTGGGGCTGCTGGGGCTGCTGCTGCTGCTTCTGGTTTTGCTTCATGCCCGTGTCCATAAGCTGCTGCTGCTTCTTCTTTTGCTTCTTTTGCTGCTGCTGCTGCTGCTGCTGCTGCTGCTGCTTCTGCTTTTGCTTCTGCTGCTGGGGCTGCTGCTGCTTCTGTTGTTGCTTCTGCTTTTGCTTCTGCTGCTGGCTCTGGCAGGGCTGCTGCTGGCGCCGTCTCCAGGATGCGGTAGTTTTCCATATCAAAGTCGACGGTCTCTTCCGCCGGTTGCTTGGGGACTTTGTACTCTTTAATGGCGTGCACCAGATGCCTTTCAGAATGCGGCATATACTGATGCACTCGCACCAATGTGAGCGCCGGCTTCATCGCCAAGTTCTCTGCGTAGTTCCAGAGAACCAACCGGTCGTTGTCCTCGTCCGATTTCTCGAGTCCAGCGGGCTGCTGGACCCCGTCCTCGTCCAGCTTGTAGATCACCTCAAAACCGTTGTCAGTTGCGAAGGTCGTGTACTTCTTCTCTGGGTCCTCTGCGGCGGGCTGTGCGCAGTGGATCTCAATTTCGTCCTCTTGGTCGTCCTCGTCCTCCTCCTCCTCCTCCCCATCGCCCTCCTTCTTCGCCTCCTCCTCCGACTCGAACTCCGACTCGCCCTCCTTCTTCGCCTCCTCCTTCTTCTCCGCCGCGTTCACCATTGTGAAAATATCATACAATCCTGGTTTTGTGCCTCGTTTCTCCGCCTCCTCCAGCTTATCCACGAACTGGGTTTGCGTCACCGATTTCAAAAATTGCCACGACGCCAGGTTGCGGTAACACGCCGCGTCGTCCGGCGTGTAGTGTTCAAAACACTTCTCAATGATATCGGGAGTGAGCAACACCTCCGACCCCGTTCCGGACAGTTGACTTTTGTTCCCCGATATGGGGAAAATCGTTTGCAGCTGCTCGTCCGTCAACAAGCGTTTAAGGATCTTGGCGCAGTGTCGGACCTCTTGTGTGCCGCTGTTGTCAAGGTCTTCCACCGATTGCGCTTTGAAGCCTTCACCAAAGAGTTTTTCGTCAGACATGATTACGTAGGAGTATGGTAAGTGAGAAGAAAGAAGATAAAAAGTTGTGTCCACAGAAAAGTATACTTGCGATAGTGAAAATCAATTCTTAAAGATAGCATATCGCGAGTACCGCGCTAGTACCACACTATTAACGCACTACTCACGCCACTAGTCCGTACTAGTCGCGCGACTAGTGCGAAATCAGATCGCACTAGTGATGTGACTAGTGCGATCTGACTACATGTGACGATTGAAAGGCAATCAAACGCTCGAACGCCTCGAACGTCGCGCCGGTCATTAGTTTTGAAACTTTGAAGCTTAAACATTTGAGAAAGCGCCAAGTCGCTAAAGCGGGAAGGAAGGAAATATGTTATGCTCGTCGTGCTCTGAAGGCGAATCTGAGCTTAGCGCTTCGTCTAATTCTTCTGGTTCAGAAGATTATTACTATGAAACGGTGGAAGACTTTATGTGCAAGACGAAAACCATCAACCCAAGAAAGGCGAAGCGTTCCGAACCGGAAGCAGAATCCAAAACGTCGGGATATGGGCCCAACAATACTGCGGAAAGCGTGACAAAGATCGGGGATCTGATGGACCCCGCCAACGAATGCAGGTGTGGGAGGCGCTGTCTGTCCCAATTCGAGTATCGTCCCGTGCAGGCGTACTTACGTGAGAAGTCTACTACGCTAAACGGTCGCCAGTTCAAGGAGAACATCATCGCGGAGCTTACTCGTGCGCGTAGGTTCAAGCCCGGATCGCAGAAGCTTGAAATAGAGATGTTCGACTCGCTGACGTTCCTGGGCAAGAAAGTCTGCAAGGATGCGTTTCGACGACTGCACTTTATTCCCGAAAGCACATGGTTCAAGTGGCACGCGCACGTGTGTGGGGGCGGCATGCTGGAGAGCACAAGGAAGAGGAATTTGACGCTGTACAACGACCCGACGAACCTGAACTGGACTTATTTCTTGGAGTACGCTGCTCACGAGATTTTGCCGTTGGCGGAGCCACAACCTCAAAACGGCAAACTCCAAATGAATCCGATCCGACCAGCCGATTGTTATGCCGCATACAAGCTTATGCGTCGCGGCGTTTATCAGGTTAAAATCACGCAGTTTCGCAAGTATCTGCGCGAGTACCTCCGCGCGAAGCATATTACCATGCGCAAGCGGAAGGATTGTGCAGGTAAGTGCACGACATGCGAAATCTTGACGAAGCAGCGCCGTGTAAAGGACTTGGAGGACCTGGAGGACTGGAAGACGCTTAACGACGCGCACCGGAGTGATTATCGAAATGAGAGAGCTCAGTACAATAACACCCGTGCTGATAGTGCCAACCAGTTCGGCATCAGTGACTCGTATTGTTTCGACGGGGCGGCAAACAACAACACCGTTTGTCCGCACTTCCCCGTGAAGGTCAAGGCGATGAGCGACAAAGCTGGAAGTTTCTTCCACCTTCATCTGCAAGCAGTCGTGATGCACGGCACGGTGTTGTGCATGTGTTTACTTATGCCATGGGTTCCTGGCAAAGACGTGAACATGTGCCTCACGACGCTCAATATTCTGCTACGGTATGTGGTGGAGAACACGGAGCGGCACTTTCGGCAAACATGCCACGTGCAAATGGACGGAGGGTCGGAAAACTGGAACCGGCATGTTTTCGCCTTCTTCTGCATCCTGGTTCACCACGGGCTGTACAAAGAGATCTACCTACACCGTCTGCCCGTAGGCCACTCCCACAACGACGTCGATGGCTTTTTCGGGTTGCTGAAGATGCTGTTGTGGGGTAAGACCGCGGATAAAAAAGGCCATTGGTTCATATCTTTGGAACAATGGATTGCCTTTCTCTTTGCCTGGACGATAACAACCATCAACAAGCACACGTACGTCGTCGGCTGCAACTTGGACTTCAAATCGTGGATCGACCCGCACTTGAACGAAGAGTTTGGTGGCCACGCTGGACGAGACCGCAAGGTGCATACTTGGTGCTTTTACGTCGCTCCGGACAAGCTCGTCCGAGCGAAGTACAAGTTTGGTGACAGGTTCAAGGAATGGCTACCAAGTGGCGTGGACGAGGACCCGAACCTTGGGCTGATTATTTGTACCAGTTATCCCGACGTCGACTCCGGCCCGGGCTATATGGACAACCCGGAATGGAAGCGCAAGGGGAAGGGAAACAAGGTATTGGACATGGAGCAAACAACGCGGAGCTGTCTATTGGGACTCCGAGCCGCAACGCCAGATCTGGTGAGCCAACAACGACACGAGGAATTGAAAGCAACCTTCCCCTTGCCTTTGAAGGTGGAGGCCGTGCGAGAGCGACATCCCGAGCGATTACCTCCGAAGTGGGACCTTTCACTGCTGCTGACACGTGCGCATACCCGCGCATCTACAGTCAAATGCGATGGGCTCTTGAAGACGCGGTATGCTAAGGCGGAACAGTTCAATGTATGTTTCGACGGCGTGACGCATAAGAAACAAGTGGTGGAGAAAGAAGTCCTGAAAATATTGACATCAACGAGGTTGTGGCTTTTATGCGCGAGGCCAAGTATTGTACTGAGCTGATTTCCAGAAGGTAAGACGACCGTTTGCCAGCCTAGTGCGATCTCATTTATACCTTATTTATATTTATTTTGTCATTATTGTCCTTCAAGTGTCTAAGCAAAGTCAGGTAGGTTTCTTGTTCTAGCTCCAGATCTTCCTACAACAAGGGCATTTTGCAATATCCGTGCAACTTGCCAAGTAGGCCTGGAAACAAGGGTGATGATACAGACGTTTTTGCAGTCACATCCTAACCCTGAAACCCACGTTTCCGCAGGGAAAACTATTTCTAAGCAGACGACGCACTTGTTTCCTTCCTCTCTTTCCGAGTTGGTGGTGGTGGCGGCTTGCTCCTGTGTTGCGGGAGTCCTTTGATTCCCGGTAGAAGAAGTCGTCGCTTCGTCTTCAGGTGTCGCTGTTGTGGAGCTTTGAAACCAAGGAAAAACCTGCCGCAAGATTGTAACCTCGTCGTCCGAGTCCGTTGTTCCTGGTGTGTTCGGAACGACGGTAGAAGAGGTCGTTCCTTGTTCTTGATTTTCGCTAAGAAAACCCTCACTCATCCAGGGAAAAACTTCCCTCAGGATTCTAGTCTCGTCGTCGTGAGAGTCCGTGATTGCGGTGTAAGAGTATGCGAAGATAATACGAAGTGTATAGAGAAGTTTCAAACTAGGGTTCGCTTACGCAGGTACGAGGATAAACACTTACACCGATGTCCACTACCCTTCGGTACATAGGGATGTACCCAAGGGTCTTAGGTACATAACGATGTACCTAAGCCGTACATATCAAATCAAGGCCCAAATCCAACGGTTTGTGCCCCTTGTAGTGACAATTAACCAACAGACACCCTCTTCTATCGATATTACGATCCAACATTCGTATCCGATCCGTATGATATACGCTCTGATGCATTCAAAATCACTCTTTTTGAAGAAAACAAAAAACCCAGGTCAAAATAAATGTTTTCCCGTCATATTCGGCAAGCTCGTCATTTTTCTCTCTGCGAACGTTCTGCTGGATCCTGGTAGTAGACCTCGATAAACTTTAATTCCTATGTAGTTGGAGAATCCAAAAAAATATTGCCCCTCCGCGCTATTGACCTCGCTCGCGGCATCCGTTTCCAACATGGCCGCTCGTCGCGCAATAGGGCAGCTCCTCCAAGGACGCGAAGTGAAGGCACACGCTGCAGCCTTCGACTCCAAGTGGAGTTCCGCAAGCGAACGGCAGAAATCCGACGTTCCTGAGTTCTCCGACGGTGTCCATACAAGCCTCTATCTAACCCTACCTGATGAACATCGTTCACTCGTACGTGCGAACCCCTAAGGCGAAATATCAATTTTCGTGAATGCACATGTTGTGGGATCAGTTATAGGTACTTACAAAGGCGTGTTGAGTGAAGGCGTGCTTGCGTGTTCAAATGCAAACCCCTGAAATCACAACTGCCCTAAGGGGTGTTAAATACCATTGTAACAAATATGTATCGATATTCATCATTTAGCGGTCGCACACATGCATCAAACGCGATGTACCTAAGGGATGTACCTAAGATTTTCGGAGTTTTGAAAATGTACATTTTCTGGAAATTGTCAATATTGATGACCTGCCTAGACTATCGTATTGAGCTAAATACCATAAACCAAATGCTTCAGGACCAAAAGGAACATGTCAACAATGGCTGAAATGGGCCACAAGACCCCGCGTCGAGAATTTGGCTCACCGCGGCATTAGACGTACACGTATAGTTAGGTACATCGCGATGTACCTAAGCGTGGGTAGTGGACACCGAGTGTTATCTGAGCGGAATGCTGAACTGCGGGGTCTTACGACCAAGACCAAGAAGTTGGAACGCCTGATCCAGCTTTTGAAGGCAGAAGATGCTGGTGAAGAAGCTCCCGCAGTTCGTGCAGAGGCAGAAGAAGCTGTTGAAGAAGCTCCCGCAGTTCGTGCAGAGGCAGGTGTGCGTGAAGCAAATGGAAAGAGGAGTCGGAGAGGAGCTCCACCTGCTGCTCGCAAGAGGTTTTCAGGCGCACAAAGGCAAAACAGGCCGCGCAGAACTTCACCCGCCTCCGAAGGCGACAGCGATGATACTGATATGGAGATGGATCTTGCCACTCGCAGTCGGAGTCGGCAGGTTGCAGCGCGCAAGAAGAAGCCTGGAAAGCAGCCAAAACAGCAGAAACAGCCCAGCAGCAGTGAGGGCACGGATGATGGCGACGATGAGCACTCCTCCGGTGTTGACGAGAGTCTATATGACCGTGGGATGCGTTTGGCATCGCAGAAGGAACACTTGGCAGCCGACTACCGGTTTGAGGACATGACTGTGGGCAGCTATGCCGTGACCGTTGCAGGCGGGGAAGCCAGCGACAAGTGTTGGTTCAACGTTATGCTCCCGGACGGCGGTAAGTCACCCCCACTCCATTTCGTGGAGGTGGTGGGGCAGCATGCCTCACGGAAGGAGATAACCTGGCAGTTCTGGTTGCCAGCACAGTCACGGAGAACGTTCGAGACGGTAGAACAACTCTGTGAGGCTGGAGCTTTCGTACGGGGTGCCCGCACCCTTCGCATGAAGTCTACATTTGACGTGAACGAGGTGTTGACATGCTGGGATGAGACCGCAAAATCTGGTGTTCAAGGCGCAATTCCAGGTTGTGAGGAGAAAGCTGAGCTTTTAAAAGCACTGCTGGAGAACTCTGAAGAGTAAATAAGTGCAGTCAAGAGTTCGTATGTGCATGCATGTACACATGTGGTTGTGCTTACACCCTAAATTGGTGTTACCACTTAGGGTTTCCCCCGCTAGAGGGCCATTTGCTCCAGAAATCTGCACGGAGATGCAAGTGCTTGATATTTTATTTGTTCAAATATGTTTTTATGGCAAACTACATTATAACATAGCACGTGACGGGTCCATTAGCAAGAACCTTTACATATGTTACCCGCCCTTTGTGAATACGCGTGTGATAAAGCATAGGGTTTGAGGGGGTTTTGGCAAAATTGTGCTGAAATCGATGAAAATATCAAACATACGATAAACAGGTACATATTTTTCCCTTTTTACTTCCATTTTATAACCTTTAATCTCGATCTAATACCATATGTGGATTTTTGGAACACTCCTCAATATGCCTAAGAGTCACGCGTAAGAATTCTGAAAACCCCGCCTCGTACGATGAAAAAAACTTCCAAAATTATAACCACCCTATTTTTTGGGCATGATATGTTTAAAATAATGTAAAAAACATCAAAACAATGACCTTCAAACAATCTTCCAATTTAGAGCGCATCTTCCAATTAAGAGCGATCGTCGTTTATTATGTACGTCATGCAACAAGCGCAGGGGCATGCAGCGCACGCTGAATATGCACAGAAACTAAGCCAGGAGGGGACGGCCACTCGTAGGAACTAGCTGCAAAGGCGGGCATGGAAATCGAGGTGGAAGAGGCGGCCGCCTTGCTGCTGGCTCATCGCACGCAGAGGTGACGGTGTACGCGCCGGTGCCGGCGAAAGAGGTGACGGTGGACCCTCCGGAGGTAGGGAAAGCGGTGACGGTGGACGCGCCGGTGCCAGCGAAAGTGGAGACAGTGGACGCGCCAGAGTCGGCCGAACTCAGTCCCAAAAATATGGATCTGCTTCTAACGCATGGGCAGGCGAGCCCCCACGGAGTGACGCTGCAGGAAGCTGTGTGGTATTTGCTGGACATGAAACGGCGGCAGCAGTGGACAGACGCGCACTTCAACACGTTCATGAAAATCTTGAAGATGCTGCTGGGTGGAGCAAAAAACACCAATTTACCGGGGTCGCTCTGGCACATGCTACGCCTGATTGGTGCCGAGACCGTGTGGGACTACGCAGTGCATGTGTGTCCGAAGTATCACAGAACGTTTCCAGCAGAGACCAAGAAACCAGCGCAGGAGAAATGCGGGGTTCCCATCGCGTGGGATGCGGCGGGAGTGCCGGTCGGGTGGTGCGAGGAGGAGAGATACAGTGTGACACGTACGGCGCGGGGTGAGGTGTACCGCCCGCAGGAGTACTATTTCTACTTCCCGGTTAAACGGCTAGTCAGACGCTGGATGCGCAATGCGAAGTTTGCAAAGATGCGTGCTGATACGCAGGCGAGAGCGCCTACAAACGCATGCGTCATGACCAGCCCGCACGTGGCGCGGATCAACGAGCACAGCACGGTTGGGGGCCGGCTGCTGCAGGAAACAGAAAGCACGGATCCCATGAAACCTGGAATGGTTCGGGCTGGAATGGCTGTGGAATACGGTGAGGATGACGCACGGGCGAAGAAGCACGACAAACAGTGAGTCCAGCCGACACCTAGCACTCCTACTACAACCAAGCCCCCCCCTCCCCTTGATGTATGTTGAATGAAATGGCTGACCTGAACAGCGCTATGGTGCAAACGATGCGTTGCGCGTGAGGGTGGGGACACACCACCGGGCGTAATGGTGGGAATGTGGCGCGCACGGTGCAGGGGATGGTCCACGAGGTTCGGAGCGATGCGGGGCGCGGACCTGCACCCTCGGGTACACGCCGCCACAATCTGCAACTCGAACCGTTGCGATGTGCCTTGTTACTAGAATAAGGCTAACCAGTGTTACGCATGCAGGTGGTCCCCTGCTGCTGGTCTGCTTCTGCAGTGTAGGCGTATGCAAGGTGCACTGCGTCCCGCCTTGCGTGCCGTAGGTTGTACACCTGCTAGCGTGTCTGGCTGTGAAGGCTTCCCGGTGATTGAGGAAGTGAGGACTGACGGTGCATCCATGCGGGTGTTCGCAGGATCGGGTTAGGATGGAATTTACCGGGCTCGTAATTGTGGTTCCGGGCCCTAGGCAGCACTGGAAGAACAATGACGTGATCCAAGAGCGCCTCGTGAAGGAGCTCAAGGAGTTACGCGACGGGCACGCTGACGACAAAGGCACGCCGTTCCGAGTATACGATGGTTACTTTGGCAAGTGGCATGATAAGTTCAGTGTGTTTCTGGTGCTGTGCTACTGTGACACCGTTGCGCGGAACGATCTGGGAAGGTTCGCTCCGGTGGCTGCCAGACGCAACGATTACCTGAACCTGTGGGAGGGCACCCCTGGACCAACTGGTGGGATGTATTGCCTAGGCTATGCCAAGGCTATCGCACAAAGCTATTTACCGGACGGGGAGACGGTTTATGCCTGGGACCCGTCGGTGCTATTAACCCAGGAGGATCACGAGGAACTAGTCAAGCTAACCGAGGAGGGCGCTGATCCCATGCGGACCGGGCGCTACGGTAAGGGTCCCCTGGAGGCCCTGGAATATTTCACCGCCATGTCGGCATACGTGCTGCCTTTCATGCACTGTATGACCTTCGGTGTCGTGAAGAGTACTGTGAAGATGTTCCGACACAAGGTGCCCAACTGCGATGACACGTGCTACTTCAACGCCGCGCAGCTAAAGCAGCTACAGAAGAACGGCAA
>LGRX02030868.1:0-12664 GCA_001247695.2 Cymbomonas tetramitiformis | reverse complement strand
AGTGTTAAGAAAACCGGAGATTTGGGGCCAGCCAGCAATTTTCACCAAATCTGGTACCCCCCCGCCAGCGCCAGCGTCCTATGAAAATCGCTAAGAATAGTGGGTCATTTTGTTTCGATCAGCCAGCAATTTTCTTAAAATTTCAGTGATAAACCCGTGAAAATGCGATATTCTAAAAAAATTCCGCCTGCGGCGCACCAATAAGAAATACGCCGCCAGCGCCCATATTTCTTATCACCCCCATATTTCATAGCTCAAAAAAACCAGCCAGCAATTTTCATCAAATCGAGTACCCCTTCCCCCAACAAAGCTGGCTACTTTCTTATTGGCGGGTTTTCTTATTACTGAGTATTTACTGTATGTGTCGCATGGTACGAATGCCATCGCGCGTACGGATCATACATACTGATGATGATTTTTCATTCGCGCGTCCGTATGTCGCATATCGTACCAACCTTGCGAAATGATAACAGCATGTATGTGCGATCCGTATACAGTGCGCACACCTTGTCGCTGTTATTTTCTGACGATGTTTCTGCGAGCGATATCAGATGCGAATGCGTTCGCGATGGTGATTCCTCGCGTACTCCGTTTGCTGTTGATTTTGCAGCGGATGTTATTATTCGATATATGATCGTATATGTGCGATCGTTGTCGCCTGCATGTATGCGCGAACCTGTCACACACACAATTTACAATATACAATATATCTATTGCTGCACACACTTATGTGTCCTCGTTCGTCGCGTGGACGGAGAATGACCACTGTCAAGGTTGTTATTCAACCTTTCTGACTGTGCGGCTGCTATTGAACATTATCACGTAGAGTACAATATTAGGTACCCTATAGTAGTATCTAGTAGTATGTGACTCCTTGTGTCACTCACACCTGAAGCATCGTAGTTGCGGTCGCGGTGTCACACGTTATGATGATGACACTGCGACACGCGCCCCTCTCAGACAATCTTCCCGCAGTAATAACTTGGCGGCGTAAGCCGCCACTCCTTACTCCTGTAATATTATCCTCGAGTCCTTTCACTGCCTGTGTTGAACCTGCAGTGATCGTACCGCTTTTTCCGTACCCCTCTATGTAGCTAGTAGATATCGTGGTTCTCATGAGGTTATGGGTCTCGCTTACGCTTCCCCTGTATTTTCCAGGTTCTGATTCGCGAAATCTTGAGATTTTCCGCGTTTACTAGCTTCATTTTTACAGCCGGCATGGTTTTTGCGACGATCTCGGCCAACGCGACCGCTGCAAACTTTCTCTCGCTGCCACAAGGGAGTGGTGACCCCGGCAGCAATCTCTCTTTTCCGGAATTTGTGTCCCCGGAAATTCAGCCATTTCGATGGGAGTAGTGACCCCACTTTGGCGACCAACGTCATTCGATGACAACCTCTCAGCAGCAGCCGCCGCCAGCCTGGAATTTCGCAGACCTGCTGCGCCCCGCGACCTGCCGCATTTTCAGTGACCCCCTCTTTCAGATCTGGAAATCGGATGTGCCATCCACCTCTCATCGTCGGTAGTGCTATTAATTTTTGACCTTTCGGTATTTTTAACGCGCTGTTCTTTTCGTAAACTGAATGGACTCTTGGGAACCGGTAGCCCATCAACCGGACATCCTTGCCTCAACCCCTTTGTCTTCTTCGTCATTCTTTACTAATCAGCCATTTGGCAGATTTTCTGGCCAGATTTACAGCCCCATCGCGTTCGTCGACCCTTCTCTCCGCTCTACCCCTTTGGAAGTTGGGATTCATCGACACCAACCTGAACAGCCTGACCCCTCAAAAGCTGTTCCTCAACGGCCTCATTTTCAAGAAAATTCGACGTGTTTTGTGTGGGCATCGTCGACATTTTGCAGCCAAATAACTTCGCGCGATCTGCCAAGGCCAGTTTTCAGTTTTGACCCTTCTCCACGTCCCCATGGCGTGTGATGATCTTCGAGGGACCTGAAATTATCTTTGAGAACGACAACCAACATTTTCAACATTCTACGATCACACGTCGCGATCCCTTTCGTAGGTAGTGCTTAGAAGCACTTTACTTGGTAGTGCCTTAGAGGTAATTTGCTGAGTGTGCTTTTTGTACGTAAATCAGTAGTGCCCTAGACGTATTTTCTAGCATGCATACCGTAGTGTACCCTTCCATTGAATGGGTAGTGCTTCATCTTTAGTGACCACTTCGTAGTCAGGTAGTGTCACGTAGAGTACAATATTAGGTACCCTATAGTAGTCATCTAGTAGTATGTGACTCCTTGTGTCACTCACACCTGAAGCATCGTAGTTGCGGTCGCGGTGTCACACGTTATGATGATGACACTGCGACACGCGCCCCTCTCAGACAATCTTCCCGCCGTAATAACTTGGCGGCGTAAGCCGCCACTCCTTACTCCTGTAATATTATCCTCGAGTCCTTTCACTGCCTGTGTTGAACCTGCAGTGATCGTACCGCTTTTTCCGTACCCCTCTATGTAGCTAGTAGATATCGTGGTTCTCATGACAGTAGCAACTCGCATCAAGTATTTGGTGGCTATGAGTGCAGTCTAGTATCCAGAATCTCCTGCTTGAGCTCAATGCTCTCTCATATACCTCAATGTCCTCACGCCTCATAGGCGTTACCACCATCGGGTTGTGAACCCGAGAACATTGGGTGAACTGACAGTATCGGCTGATCGAATTAGCTTGTTGATACCCGCATGGTGTTCAATTCATGCTTGAAGCGAAGACGCGTCCTTTCAGAACAGTTTGTTCTTCAAGAACTTGTCTTGCTTCATCATCGAGATGCCGTACTCGGCCTCTCGATGACAGATGTCACTCATGGTGAGTGGATGACATATATTATGACTGTACATGTCATAGTCGACCGTACTGACGATACTCGACGACTGTATGTCATTATAACATATGACATGACATGGCATGACATGGTATGACATGTATGACAGGTATGGCACGTATAACATGTATGATACATATGTCATCGGTCATATCCCTGACAGGCCTAGGATAACATTGTGTACATTGTACCGTGGCACTCCTCTCCTTCGGGAGGAGGTGGTGTCATGGAGAGACTAATTTCACCCCCCGCCATAAGGTGGGGGTCTGTCTCCTGCTTTCCCCCCTCGGAGTGCAGTGCATTTGTCAATGCCGTGACTTGCCGTTCTGCTCCGTCCGTCTCCGATAGCACAAAACCCTCAAGTATGTTTTATGATCTATCTTAGACTTCCGAGAGTTTCACTGCCTGTGCCTGTCTGACCCGCATATATATATATATATATATATATATATCCTCCGACCCGATATCACACTCCACGTGATGCACACCGGAAAAGTTTGCGTCTACCCTGACGCACTCGACACACGAGACTCAACTTTATTTATTCTTCACGAGTATATTAGATTCCAGGAACGGTATCGACTATCGAGATATCGACAGTGTTTATTTCTCACTAACCTTGTTTCTTTGTTTGTGGCTTCTGGCGACGAGAGGGATTGGAGCGGCTACATCTATTTATACACACGTGCGCCGCATTTTATGAGTTCCAATTAGAAGATTTCGACGTACGACACTTGAACTTTATTTCAGAAACATGTAGAACACAACAGCTTGTAAATTTAAACCCTGGAGTGGCATCATCAACACACAACGAACAACATATAGTTCATTTTGTTTCTTAGATTGTTAAGCTGCAGCAATACAATCATTTCGGAAGATTGTTCACATTTAGACCGGCAGGACAACCAGTAGTTTGAGGTTGCTTTTCGATTCTCCTTCTTTATCCGGTGATCTAACGGTTATTTTGATACCTTAAAAGTCACAATCGGACGACTTCGAATTTTCAGTCGAGTGTGGCGTGTTCAACTGTCTCAGCAGTCAGCACTTCCGACTTCGCCCCCCTTCTTCGCAAGGCGAGCGCCCGAGCGGACCGGGAGCGGGAGAAGGGCCACGCGTCAGCTTGAGCTTCTGCCGGTAGGAATAATTGGTCGGGCGGGGCGGGGCGGGGTGTGAAACTCACGTCAGATTCGTGCATTGCATGGGGCTATAGAATAGTGAAATGTCGTGCCTTCCCTCTCGCCGGTATTGGAGAAGTGGGATTTCGCCGTGTTTAATTGAAAAGCGCCGTTGTCTAAGTTCAGCAGACTACGTCCTTTTGTTCTCCACAACCCTTAAGAAGACGTTGCCACAAAATGGATCCCTCCATAGCGCCACGAAATATTCAAGACAGTTTCAGTGAACGCCGAGCAAAGGGATGCGCCCTGGGTCTGATGGTATGTTGTCAACTCCCTTGCTCGAACGTCTCCTGTTTCTTTCAGCTGCACATCAGCGCTCGCCTTATTCCTACAAAGATGAGACAATTATTATCTTATGTGCTAGCTATCAAAGGCGCGATGTACCAGTTGAGAAAATGTGTTGCACAAGAATCTCCTTGGACTCGCCCCAGAGCGTTTAAATATTTTATGCTTGTGCGGCACTTCGGGGCTATTCGTTTCCAATGCACAAGACGGGAATATAAAGGGAACTTGCTACGATGGATGCGAGAGTTATCGAGCATTCAACCTTCCTAACGCATCTCTCATTCGATTTTGCTGCGAGCCTTCCACGACTCGGAGTACTGACTTCTGCGCTTCGCGGTATGTGCGCAGCTGGGCGACAGCTTGGGCGCCGGCTGCGAGGGGTGGCCAGCAGAAGAAATTCAGAGATTCGCGCAAGACACCTGGAACTCGAACAAAATTGAGGGCTTCTTTGAAGCAGTACACATGGGCACCTTCGTGAGCGCCGGGCAACCAGGCCAATATCGCCCCGCTACCGAGTTAGAAGAGTCAAGCTTTGTCCCGACAGGTTTATTCCCTTATTGAAACTCTGAAGAGTTCAAGACTTTTTCGGACGAGAACTTTCTTGCTTCATCGTATCATATTCAATTTCGGTTCAACGCACAAGGTCAATAAGAAATATGGTGTCACCATATTGACACCATAACAATCTAACCTCTCGGTTGAACTTGATTAGCGATATTTCCGCCTTGCAGGCCCCCCTTCGAACGAAGCCGTCGCGAAACAATGTGCAAGGCGTGCAATGTACACAGACGATACGAATCAAGCTTTAGCGTTAGCAGCTTCAATTCTGGAAAACGATGGGGTAGATGCCGACTTCGTTGCTCAATCGTATGCCAAAGCTTTCCAGAGAGAGCCATATCGTGGCGTTCCTCCCAGCTCAAAAAGGGTAATGGGTGCCATCATCCAAGGAGAACCAGCACGCAAGACTGGTCTTCCTCCTTACTTTCCGTTTGCAGGAGGTTCTTTTGCAAACGGCGGCGCTATGAAAATATCACTGTTGAGCATTCCGTACCGGAATGCCCAACCCCCCGTGCTCCGCACGGCAGTCGAGCAGGCGATCCTCAGTACCCACCGACACCCGGAAGCGATCGACTTCGCCGTTGCGCAAGCAGCTACTGTGCAATATTGTCTCCGAAGCACTCCAGAGACGTTCGACCCAATAGAGCTGCTCTCAGATCTTATTCAAAGCAGATGCACAACGGAACCAATGTGCAGCGCGTTGCAAGCCACCAGAGATGCATACTGTGAACATCTCCGATCTAATTTTGTTGCGTGCAACGATCACGCAACTATCTCAGCTATTTTGAAAGTGCATCCCCGCCCAGGTAGTGGGATGTCTTTTCAGATTGCAAGCGTGCATATGGCGCCATGCGTAATGTGGATCCTATGTCGCTACTACGGCCAACCTCTTGCAGCTGTCCAGGTATGTTGAGAATGGTGTCCTAACCATCCTTTCTCGGCCACATCTGCAGCGATGGTCGTCTTGATGTACCCCTCCTTGCCATACAATAGGCAATACATCCTTGCCATGCAACATGCACAAGATGCATGTATCGCCACGATAGTCTATCTTGATAGCAACGTTCGTTTTTGTGATTCATTCAGGCAGGTGCGGGATGTACCACGGGTTAGACATGAACAACAAGCGCATAAACTATTGCCACCTTGCTAGAGATGGTGATCGCAGATGCATAGCCACTAGTGTAAGGATCCATGATGCGACGACGTAGCTTCTGGGAGTCTATGGTTGTATGTTGTGAGTCAGGAGACAATTCCCGGCAATGACACACAAATCAATATCTCATCCGCTCAGCAATCAGTAGTTATTCATCCGCTAATGTGGATACCTGCATGTCACGTACATTACTCACTTCGAGGCGTTGACGGCATTTGTCACAGGCTGCAATATCCCTTGGGGGTGACACTGACACATTAGCGAGCATGGTTGGAGCAGCAGTCGGGGCACTGCACGGTGAGGATTGGTGCAAACCGTTATTGGACGAGATGGAAAATGGATTGTATGGGCGCGACTATGCAATTGAATTGGCATGTAAACTATCCCTTTTAGATCTCGGTGCTTCGTCGATGATATGAAATTGTGCTAGGATAACAAGGGATATGAATGCCAGCCAGGAAAATTCTGAAGTACAATAACAGGATAGTACTGTGTACTTGATATGCCATGAGATGGAATAGAGTACTCGGCAGAGGTACAGTAACCCGTTAGCCCGATGATGACTGATATTGGTAGTGAAGGGTTCGGGTTGGCTATAAATAAGAGACGGTAAATATTTTAAAAAATGACATAATAGACAATTAACGGAAGTGATCATTAGTAACCGATACCGAGCCCAAAAAACCAAGCACCTGCCATCAGGGTATTCATGCCTTCAAAACTTGAGTGTATGTTTGAACTATTCCTCGACCCTATTCCCTTCCATCAGCTTCGCCCACGCCAGTCATATGCAAGTGATCACCAGTGCGAATTCGATTTTGGCAGATCACGTACTGAACTAGGGTGGGTGCATGGGATTTCGGGCACCGACATACACCTAATATAAATCGCATAATCGCAATATGTATACAATTCGAATGTTCGGTAAGTATACGGATCAAACTAGTAGGGTGGCAACAAGACGGCGTCAGCCACATCGCCACATCGCCATTGACATTATTTGCCTAGATGATACTATTCAAGCGCTAAGGAGACTGCTTCTCATGCATACGTTAACACTCTTTATAACCATAAGATTCCTGCTACGTTTTTTATGTCCTACAATACTCTTTACACAACAAGTGCAAAAAAGCTTAAGCACGTGTCTTTATTCTGCTTGTAACCAGGGCCCCGCTACCGATACACGATATTCCGCTTTACTACTCCAAGCCACCATAGCCAACCCACTCATCAAGGTGTAGACCTGCTGCAGCACCTTGTTCTGTGTAGTTAAAATCTCCAAGGGATTCAGCTCTAGCATCTCGCTCATCCATGCAGCTCATGTATGGCAATCTTACAAGCGTCGAAGCACTTCTCACAACATCCTATTTGCTTCTCGTGAAACTGCCTCACCCTGGAGCAAAGAAACAAAACCTGCACTCACGATTGCAACATTTGTAAAAGGCATGGATGGTCATATGAACCCCCTTCACGCCCACAGTGCTCCCTCTTCCCACTCGCGCCCCCTTGCGCCCCGCACTGGCTTCTCTTCCCATCTACTTTTATTACCTCGAACCCCGCACCGGCTTCTCTTCCCACCTGCCCTACTGCATGCTTTTTCACCTGCGCTATACCGTGCCCATCTGCCCGCTCTTCCCACCTGCCCTACCTCGAACCCCACACCGCTTCTCTTCCCCGCCCTACTTCGTCCACGTCCTGCCTTCTCTTCCCACCTGCCATATACATCGAACCCCACCGACCGCTTTTCCCATCGGCCCTACATCATGCCCCCGCACCGCTTCTCTCGCCTTGCCCTACTTCATGCCCACCACTCGCTCGCTCTTCCCACCTACCCTACCTCGAACCCACACGCCTCTCTCCCCCCTGCCCTACTTCACGCCCTGCCGCTCTGCTCTTCCCATCCGCCCTACCTCGAACCCCGCAATGCGCTCTTCGCACCCTACACTATACCCCCACACCGTTCTTCTCTTCCGGCCGGATAGCCGGAATAAATCGATTGAGTGATCCCCCCCATACTTGGTGCCTAATCGGGTATGGCGGTATGCCTACGTGTGTCAACATAATATGAACTCGTCACAAAGTTGCCTGGCTGTGCCGAGGCTAGAGCCACTGCTCTGTTGGATGGATTACCCAGGTTCTCACCTGCTGCCTGGTCTCGCCGAGGCTAGAGCCACTGCTCTTCTCGAAACTCTCCGACGCTCTCAATCGCTAAGACCACTCGCGTCAGACTCCCATCCGCCCTCGGGTATGATCGTCACTTCGGCTCGTACTCCCGCTAACGCTATCGGTTCCGGTTCAAGCTCGGGCAGGTCGCTCTCTACAACAACTGACTGGACCAAACCGCTCATCTCGCTTGGATCTTCCCTGACAAGCAGTTCAGACAGGAACTCATGCACCTCTTCATGTAAGGTCAGGTTGTGGAAAAGCTGTTTTAACAGTGCTGAAGGGATCCCATACAAATTCTCTCGAGCTCCCATGCCCTTTGCAAACACACCTCCAGCTCTCGTCGCGCGCCCTCCTTGCGCGACCTTCTCGTGCCTACCGTGTTGCCGGAAAAACTCGCAAGGCGTGTCGGCATCGCACACTCGCAGGGGTGTGTGTGCAACGGAACGTTGGTCCAGACGATATGCGTGGGCTTTCTGTATGCGGTCCCGTATTTACAGTATGTGACGAGGTGCGGAGCTGGTAGATTGCTCATGCATCGACGCGAGTGCAGACCGTGGGGCTCTCTTCCCTTCGGGTTCTCAATGAAGTATGCATGCTTCGGGCCTCAAGTACCGGATGATCTCCAGGGTCCTACGAACTCGCCTGTCCGCAACGCGCAAATCTCGGATGCCTACTGTCTTCGCCTGGCTATACTCTGTACAAGGTGGGCTAGCCCAGACTACGTCGAAGTATCCTGGTCTGAACTGTCGGTAGTCCCATCGCATGATATCCTCGCAATGTGTGGGGCCCCACTTGGGCTGAATGTCCACGGCAACTACTTCGCTGTTTGGAAACTGCTTAGTAAACTGCCTCTCGACCGACCCGGTCCCACTGAACAATACGAGAATTTTAGACTGACCGACTGGTTGCTCCTCAAGTGCTGCAGCTCCGTTAACTGGCGGCAGGGTGTTCTGAACGGATACTCTCGCGAAAGTTCCTACTTCATCATCAAACCTCTCCTCTGGCACCCATGGCATTGCGCCGTCTACTTTGAGCTCGTCCTCTGAAAGTGTGGTCCACATTGCTCCTGCGGATTCGTCGCGCCTCTTACGGACCCTAAGCTTCTCTCGCTCCACTCTCTTAGCCTCGATCCTCTCAAACTCCAACAACGCCCGGTTGGGAACGCCGGGCCTGCCGGCTCCGTCCCACTCCAGATCCTCTCGAGTCTTCCACTCGTTCTCACTGCGGGGCATCCCTGTCCACTTGACTAGGTGCTCCGTCCATCTCCTGCCCTGACGCTGGCGCGTACGCGAACGCTCCACCCTCTCGACGTGGGTTTCCTTGCGCCCACTGACGTCCAACGGAGGAGGGGGGATCTCCTTAGCTCTCTCGACAAAGCGGCTACTCGACTCCACCGGCGAAAGCCGGTCCACGGTGAACACATCGTGCACTTTCCACTGCTTAGGCGTCTGCAACCGATAGGCCGACGGCGCCCCCCTATCGCTTGCGGGGAGGGCCACCTGCCGGTCGCTGTGAAAG
This sequence comes from Cymbomonas tetramitiformis, assembly GCA_001247695.2. Lineage (NCBI taxonomy): Eukaryota > Viridiplantae > Chlorophyta > Pyramimonadophyceae > Pyramimonadales > Pyramimonadaceae > Cymbomonas > Cymbomonas tetramitiformis. The sequence goes on along the minus strand of LGRX02030868.1, from coordinate 2,973 downwards.
ACTTCCAGCACCCGAAGGGGTCCGAGGCGCTTCTTAAGCAGTTTCTTGTGCAACCCGCGGTCGCCCGGCTGGGTAAGGTACGTGGCGTCTACCCACACCTCATCGCCTACTGCATAACTCCTGGCCTTGTGACGCGCGTCGTACTGGGCGATCTGCTGCTGCTGAGCCAAGAGCAGCTTCTCCCTAGCGAGCTGCAACTGGCGAACAAATTGGCGGGCTGTCTCGTGGGCTGTACCCTTTTTTACTGCTGCGCCCCTCCCCCCCCTTAGCTCGGCCTCTCCGTGATGCAAGTGCTGCCTCCACGAAGAAGTCTAGCTGAGAGGCCGGAGCGTGACCGTACGTCAGTTCAAAAGGGGTGAAGCCCGTGACGGCGGAACGAGAGTCATTGATGGCGTACTCGACCGGGGTACACCACAAATCCCAATCGTGCTGGTTGGCGTCGACATACGCGCGTAACATACGTTCGACCGTGTGGTTTGTGTGCTCTGCCTGCCCATCACCTTGTGGGTGGTACGGCGTGGTAGAGGCAATCTGGACTCCCATCAATCGGTGTCGGTAGCTCGAGATGCATTTCATCTCTGAAGCGGGAGTCCCGATCACAGACGATCTTCATGGGAGCGCCGTGCAAACGCCACACTTGGTCGAAATACATGCGCGCGATCTGAGCAGCCGAGCTGTCAGCATAAAGCATGGGGACTACGTGCACCATTTTGGACAACTGGTCCGTGAAGGTAGCAAACGCGTCGTACCCTCGCTCTGTGCGGGGCAGCCCAGTAACGAAGTCGATACTAACCACTTGCCACAGTCTTACTGGGATTTGCAGGGGGTTAAGCTGACCGTCAGGATAACCGTTGCGCGGCCGGGTTTGCTGGCACACAACGCAGGATTTGCACCAGTCGGTGACATCCTTGTTCATGCGTGGCCACCAAAAACGACGGGATACCCTGTCCAGTGCCTTATTGGCTACTATCCCATGGTCCTTACCTGTACATATCGATTATGGTCCTCCCACAAGGACCAATGTTGCAAGAATTTAATTGGGCATTGGTTCGGATCTAGAAGGCGCGCCCAATGATTTTTAGTATCAATGGGACATATATTAATTACTTCGATGCTTGGTCCGGCCTGGATCCGCCCAATATATCCATGGCGTTCGCATTTGCGACAAGCACCCTCAACTTTTTCAGATTGCATTTTTTGAAAATTCAAAAAGGCACAAAAAGATACGATATCTTCACTAATTTTTTGGGAATAGTATGTGCAGGCTACACCTGCGTCCATGCGATCATATCGATCTTATACACATGTCCCCATCATATTTGGGTCATACGTCATGTTGGAGTGCATATATCGGCCATCTCTAATGCTTATTAACAACCGTACACCTTTTTAGTTGGTTTTTTAGCCGGAATGGGATAATCGGTGCAAACATGACCCATTATCCACGATGCCCGCTAGAGTGCATTCACAGTGTAGTAGGAGCGTATGGTGCTCAAACTTTTGAAGTATATCCATAAAATGATTTTTTGAAAGCTTAACATAAGCCATATGGGCAGGTATGTGAGCGATATGCACTCGTTAGCTTGACGCGAAGTGAAAATTAGTAGTGCAAAAATCACAAAATCCTTATTTCACTCGGGAGTGATCACCCGCCACGGTAAACGAGTGCTCAGATGGCGACTAGAGTGTGGACTATCCAACTAAGTTTTCATATTTGGTCATAAACTCGAGGTGTGCGACCATGAGCGGCCAACACCGCGCACCATGCAACCGCTAGGACGCTTAAAGACTATAGTCCTTGTGGGAGGACCATCTTTTTTTCAACGATTTCGATAAAAAACATATCAAAAGCGCACCCTTTAAGCACGCCCCTCTAGCACACGCGTGGACGATCCTGTAGGGGAAATTATTCAATTGACTCATAAATATGATGCCAAAAGCACATATACGCCTCAAAGATCCATGTGGCACTCAGAATAGTCATCGCGCGTTGGTCCTTGTGGGAGGACCATGAATTTGGATAGTAGCCAGTATCCCTTCCTGTGTGCCCTGCTGCTGGGGACTCGTGCGCCTCGCGCATCACCAACTCTCTGAGGGGGGAATCCTGAGCTAGCACCAGCTGATATCGCCCTTCTGCCACTCGCCAAATCATGTCGTCTACCATGCGAAACGTGTCTGTCCTCTGATGCGGGGCCGCGATCAGTTCTTCTCTCAACGAACTGAGGTACGGGCTGCGCTCGTATTCCGCTTGCAAGGCGCGGACGAACTCATCAGCCTTCAGTGGTCCCGACGCTGCTCTGACCTTTGCTGCAACCCCTGTAGTGACTAAAGGCTCGTCGGGTTCCGTCTCACAGTCCTTTCGCGCAGGTGGCGCTCGGGGCTTCGCCCTACTGGCTGCGGGGGCCCAAACTAGCACTAGGAATAGGTTTTCCCTTACTTCTGGTTACCTTTGGCTATTAATGCGTACTTTTGGTTATGTTTCCTTACCTTCGCTTGATTTATATCCGACTGGCAGAAAATGACTGGCAGGGTCATCGAGCCGGCTTCAGAATGCCCCGAGGCTCATTCAAGAGGTCACGAGGACGACGCACGAGACCGAAACCGCAAGCAAGTCACTGGGATCAGTGAACAGGACGCTTGTGAGGGACTGGAGGGGAGTGAAATACTTATAAACCGACGAGCGTGCAGGGGAGAAGTCCTGTCGCGATTGACCGGCCCCTGGCCGAGAGAGTCTCCCAAAAAGAGGGTTTGGCCGAAGATTGACCGAAATAATTTTGACCCTTAAGTATGCAAAAAGATGTCAAAACAGGAAAAAAACAAATGTTTTCTCGAAAACTGGCCGAAAGGCCTCCGGAGAGGACTTCTGCCCTGCGAGCGTGGTGAAGTGAGGCAGCATTCAGTTTTATATACGTCGAAGCGACATGGCTCGCAAGGTCGCGTGAGCGCGTAGGCCAATCAGAAAACACGAAGGGC
>LGRX02030866.1:0-13925 GCA_001247695.2 Cymbomonas tetramitiformis | reverse complement strand
GATACTCCGAGTTATAACCCTAAGTCTGTCTTGTGGGACTCGTCATCAATGGATACTCTCCGAGGCAAAAGGGGTAAGGGACATGTCACTAGAGCGATTTTCGACGGCGAACACGATGAAGATGTCGTATCGCCCATCTGGATCAGTGATCTATCCGGATTCGCAACGGGCGGCAAGCCCCCCCTGGAGAGGCATATCCTACCGTACTGCGCGCTATCCCCTGTCTACGCCCCGCAGGGGCGCTCGGCGAAAATCGACCATCCCACTTTGTCAAATCACCAATCTGACCTCAGAAACGCGTTCCCCGCACAAAATTACCTCAAGATATCATATCCCCAAATGTCATTCCGAGTAAGTAAGGCGTTCACGCAATGCCGCCAAACCCTACATCAAGGAAACTTACCGCATATTTTTCGCTGGATTTTCGCTGCCTGCCTGCCTGCCCCCTCACTTCCTACCCCTCCTGAAGCCTAGGCACCTCGACATCTGACCTCCAAACAAACCCCCGCCTTTTAGCGCTATCATATACGATCCCGCCAAGTCCACCCCGCCCCCTAAATCGAAACTTCAAATCTCGCTCAAGATACGTCGAGTTATAACCCTAAGTCTGTCTTGTGGGACTCGTCATCAATGGATACTCTCCGAGGCAAATGGGGTAAGGGACATGTCACTAGAGCGATTTTCGACGGCGAACACGATGAAGATGTCGTATCGCCCATCTGGATCAGTGATCTATCCGGATTCGCAACGGGCGGCAAGCCCCCCCTGGAGAGGCATATCCTACCGTACTGCGCGCTATCCCCTGTCTACGCCCCGCAGGGGCGCTCGGCGAAAATCGACCATCCCACTTAGTCAAATCACCAATCTGACCTCAGAAACGTGTTCCCCGCACAAAATTACCTCAAGATATCATATCCCCAAATGTCATTCCGAGTAAGTAAGGCGTTCACGCAACGCCGCCAAACCCTACATCAAGGAAACTTACCGCATATTTTTTCGCTGGATTTTCGCTGCCTGCCTGCCTGCCCCCTCACTTCCTACCCCTCCTGAAGCCTAGGCACCTCGACATCTGACCTCCAAACAAACCCCCGCCTTTTAGCGCTATCATATACGATCCCGCCAAGTCCACCCCGCCCCCTAAATCGAAACTTCAAATCTCGCTCAAGATAATCCGAGTTATAACCCTAAGTCTGTCTTGTGGGACTCGTCATCAATGGATACTCTCCGAGGCAAATGGGGTAAGGGACATGTCACTAGAGCGATTTTCGACGGCGAACACGATGAAGATGTCGTATCGCCCATCTGGATCAGTGATCTATCCGGATTCGCAACGGGCGGCAAGCCCCCCCTGGAGAGGCATATCCTACCGTACTGCGCGCTATCCCCTGTCTACGCCCCGCAGGGGCGCTCGGCGAAAATCGACCATCCCACTTTGTCAAATCACCAATCTGACATCAGAAACGTGTTCCCCGCACAAAATTACCTCAAGATATCATATCCCCAAATGTCATTCCGAGTAAGTAAGGCGTTCACGCAATGCCGCCAAACCCTACATCAACGAAACTTACCGCATATTTTTTCGCTGGATTTTCGCTGCCTGCCTGCCTGCCCCCTCACTTCCTACCCCTCCTGAAGCCTAGGCACCTCGACATCTGACCTCCAAACAAACCCCCGCCTTTTAGCGCTATCATATACGATCCCGCCAAGTCCACCCCGCCCCCTAAATCGAAACTTCAAATCTCACTCAAGATAATCCGAGTTATAACCCTAAGTCTGTCTTGTGGGACTCGTCATCAATGGATACTCTCCGAGGCAAATGGGGTAAGGGACATGTCACTAGAGCGATTTTCGACGGCGAACACGATAGAGAGGGCTCAGCTTCTTGGACAACAGGGTCGCGAACCTGCACGCTGGGACGCATATTCTGCTCGTTTCGCGCGACACGACTACATTCACAGGTTGCAACGCACGTGTTATGACCTCAGGCGGAAGGAGGGTTCTGACCCTGACGGTCGGATCGACTCCATAGCGGCGGACGGCGCGGCAAATCAGATCACGGTTGTTCCGCATGCCCCGCATCAAGTTAAGGGCATCAGCGAGAAGAAACAGCATTTCTTTAACCTACACCTGCAGCTCACGATACTTCATGGCTCGTTGCTTCCATTTTCCGTTGGGCTCCCTTGGAGCGGGGCTAAGGGTGGAAATATGCTGCTCACGACACTGTGGAACTTGTTGCACTACACCGCACAAGGTCGCGCAGGCAAGCGCTACTTCCGGAAGGAGCTTCGTCATTTGCAGCTGGATGGTGGCTCAGAAAACTGGAACAAGAACACGTTCGCGTTTTGTGCGGTGTTGGTGCACTACAATATTTACAACGTGGCTGTCTTCCACCGTCTGATGGTCGCGCACACCCATAACGACTGCGACGGTTGGTTTGGACTCATCAAGATGTTCATTTTTGGGAAAGACGCGCGCAAATCTGGAGTGTGGCTGTTGACCCTGGAATCGTGGATTGGCTGGTTACGAAGCTGGCCGGTGAAGAAGTTCACCAAAATCACGGACGTACAAGGCCAACAGTTGGACTTCAAGGCTTGGCTGGAGCAGCACATAAACCCAAAGTTTGAAGGCTATTCTGGGAAAGTCAGGCGTACACACCTGATGCACTTCGAGAAGGACGTGGATGGTGTTACACGCCTGAAGTACAAGTTTGGTGAACAATACGCAAACCACATGCCTGCCGGAGTGGATGAGGATCTCCGTAAGGGTCTGGAGGTAATGAAAAGTTACCCAGCTTTCGACAGCAGCCCCACGTTAGAAGGGGTGAAGCCGCTAGACCCGAAGGAAGAGAGGGAAACTCGCACTGCTTTCAGTCGCATGTGCGACTACATCCACTACCGTATTCCAAGTGACACGCTGGACACGTTGCTCGGGTACTTTCCCTTGCCCAAGACCGCCGAGGACTACGATGCCTGGGCTGGACCGACGCCGACCCCACAGGCTCCTGTGGATTTGAAGGAGCTTTACGAGAACGCCTGGCACAAGAAGCCAGTGCAGGAGGAGGTGCCAGAACGGACGATGCCCGAACAGTTCGAAGTGTTATCCGATGGTCGCAACGTGTTAAGCAAGGACCTTCCGCGGAAACCTCCACAAGAGATCGTGCGCAAGTGCGTAGAGAAAGCGAGGGACGTCGAGTCCGTCGATTTTTGGTTCGTCCCGTTGGTCGGTTGCGAGCACCTCGATTTCATTGTTAGGTCTTGCAAGTATTATGCCTACCTGAGTCTTAGCTGTGTGTCTTACGCGTCGGCTGCAATTGCAGGTACACGGTGGCCGAGTGTAAAGCAGCGTTGCACCACCTGGGAGTTGAACTTCCTGAACGCCCACTCAAGGGGCCGTTGGCGAAGGCATTATTTGAAGCGACGGATGTCGCCCGAAAGGCCCACCACGAAAATCTCAGAGTCCTTCGAAAAAAAAGCCGAGCGACGACAGGTGAGGAAACCGGGGAGGAAGCGTCGCCGGGTACGGAGCAGGCGTTGCCTGCAAGAACTTCCGAAGCCGGCGGAGCTGCGCGGGCGGCGCCATCACTCGGGGCTGTAACAGCCACTACACATGCAAGACGAGAAGGAGCTGCTGCGCGAGGCCCGCAAACCAACGAAGCTATGCCTACTCGACCACAGGCACCGGCAGCACGAGGGCCAGGCGCAGGTGGCCGAGGATGCCCTGCTCCTGCAGCGCCACAGGGAGATCAAGCACGAGCTCCAAGTGACAAGCGTGCACGCAGTTCGCCATTGGCAAAGGCGTCCCCAGGGAGCAAGTCTCCACCCGGGAAGTCTCGACAAGCGCGGGGTTGTGAAAAGGGACGAGTGCTATTCCGAGCGGCCTCTGTGATCGGTCCGACAGGCGCCCTTATAACGGACAGCTTCGCTCCTGACGACGATTGCTTTTTCGAGGATGCAAACCATATTGCGGAGCAGGTGGAGAACGCGCATCCCCCGGAGGCGGCCACTGGACAGTTCGCAGGCGTCTCGATGGACGAGGACGACGAGGACGACGAGGACGACGAGGACGACGAGGACGACGAGGACGACCCGGACGACGACATACCGTTGGCCTACCGTAACCTTCCTACGGACTACACCATCGACATGCTGGCGAAGAGTGCGGGCAAAAGTTTCGCAGTTACGGTGGCCGCGGGCAACGACGGCTGCAGCTTTACTATCCGCATGCCTGGGAACAACGCCGTGTCCATGCCCATGCATTTCGTGGAGGTCTTGGAGGTGGATCTGAACACGAACAGAGTGAAGTGGGGGTTTTGGCTTCCATGTGCGCCTCTGCTTATGCCGAGCACGAGGAGAACAAGCAAAACCTTCTCTGACTTGAACAGCTTGTTCGCGGAGAACGCCTTCCGGAGAGCCGCTCCGAAAGTGACAGGTTGGTACGACTTCGATGCGAGTGAGATCCTGACTTGCTGGGACGAACCTCCTGGCAAACCTGCTGTCGGCGGAGTTCCAGGAGGACCTGAAAAGGCAGAACTTCTGAAGGTGGCCAGGGAAAACTTGGCCTCCGAGGCGTTGGACAGGTGAAGGTAAGGAACACAGCCTCATTCATTCCTCGTGGCACGCACACTAGATTACAATGGCCACACGGCGTGAAACTTATTGTTTTTCATACATGTAAATATACGGTTCATTTGTGTACAGTCACGTGACATAAGTGTTAGCTACCAAGCATACGTCTCCTCATTGCACGCGCTAGCATCAAATATGCGCGTCAGGGTGCAGGTTCTTAACATACGCCCGCAAACTGCGCATCTCCTTTCATCTTCCTGCAGCAGATCGCTTTCCAGCTCTGTCAGGGCACCGTGCGTTGCTTCGCTGTAGCGGTTTCTATTTCGCCAGGCCCGCCACTCCAAATCTGAGTATCGGTGGTAGATCCACCCGCCCTCATACCAGTACACGAGATGCCTCACACCGAACCTTTCGCTGGATCTACGGCCGTGGACGTACATCGGCCAAAAACTCCACCGGTGATAGGTCCTGAGATTAACTGCATGTTGCCCGAAGTCCTCCCAGTCTTCTTCAGCTTGTTGCCGCGCTTGCCGCCACAAGCGGAGAATTAAACGGTCTTCAGGAACCCATTGGGCTTGTTGTAACTGGCAGTCGCGAAACGTAAAAGTATCGAAAGGCCATATCCAATACTGCAATATTCCAATATTGGCCATACTGGTGTTGGTAGTCTAAGGTGCGGGTTGTGGTTCTATGTCACGAACGCAGGTGTGTGCAAACGACCTCCGGTTACGACTCCTCCAACATATACCCTAAACCCTGAACCTTGGACGCCCCGATATATCCATGTGCAGCACACCTGTAGGAACACCTGCCGCGGGATATTTTGCCTCTGACGTATTTTAATGTTTCCCGCGAAATAATACACTTAACCGGTCTTCTTAGCTGCCGAGAATCGTGCTGGAATAGCCTGTTCAGGGCAAATTTACCCGCTGAATGCCCATGTTGGGTCACATGAAGCCTGAGGGAGCATCACCCCTGGTTGGTTTCACTCCCGAACAACTTTTCCAGCACAATAGCTTTTGAAAATATCTCCTTTGCTGCTCACTTTCGCCCGATGAGAAGTATTTTACTACGTGACCCTCCAAACACCCTAAAATGGGCCATAAATCTGCTGGATCTCTCCCATGTAAGCAAATAGTTGCATTTTTTGAAATGTCAAAATATTACATATTCTAATAGTGCAAAAATCTAACATTTCGTTCACAAACATAAGGCAAAATCATAACTTTCCACACCTAACACGATACTTCCACCTTTCCCGTTTTCTTGCCGCCCGCGTGACTCGCGTGGCTACTTTGAAGAGTCAAAAACCAGATTTTTCGAAATTCCTTCAAGGACTATTCAAATTAACCCTCATATTTGTCATTCAGAACCCCAAAAACCAATTTGGCAGACAATTTAATGCTTTCTCATTTTTTCTCATTTACGCCCGCGTGTCTCATTTTTGCGATATGGTCGTTAAAGGGAGCGGCGACTTCGTTCCTTTCTGCCAAAACTCGACGTGCAGGAAAGACGAGTCGCGACACTGGCACCGTGACTGCCCGAACGGTGGCAAGCATGGCGCTGGGGGGAGCTTCCACAGCTTCTCCCTCGGTGACATCGAGAACGACTTGCTGGCGGAGCAGTTTCAGACGGCCATGGACGGGCACGACGGCGAGCGGTTCGATGCGCTTTGCCTTCTGGCAGGGGGCAAGCCGGAGATGCTTGACGGCGTTTCGGCGTGTTCCTTCGGGGTCGAGCCGGAGAGGGAGGACGGTGCTTTGCAGGAATTCCTGCCCTACTGCCAGCCTGCCACCCACATGGGCGGCTTCACGGTCGGTGGTGTCGAGAGAGGGGTCTCAGCTGCCGCTTGCACGCATGTCCGGGTGGACCCACCGCCGGCCCCGCCGCCGGCGGCAATCGAGCATGTTTACCCGGGCGAGTCGGAGGCGTCCGACACCGGTGACATGATGCCGGTGGACCCCATGCACGCGCACGAGCCCGACCTCTGCTTTGCGGGCAGGATCGCACGGATGGGGGGACTCTCGATCACGGCTGAGGGCAAGGACTTCGCGATGCGGTACATGCACGCCGAGTCGGAGACCGACTCTTGCGACAGCGACGTGGACGACTCTGCAGCTGGGTATGACTCTGTTGACGGGAAGGGTGTGGTCCCGCGCCCTACGGCGTCTCGTCCGGGATGCGGTGCACCGCCTTGGGGGTTTGCCCGCTCTTCAACGATTGCGGTGATGCTTTGTGCATTATTTTGTGTATGCGCCACCGCGGCACCACTCACAGCTGCCGCCCCTGGCGAGACGTGTGCACCGGACTACACCGGCCTGGAGGTCGGTGGTGCTGCTGAGACAACCGACCACGAGCCTGCATTCAATTTCGCGGCGCCGGCTGCTATTCCGCCGCATCGGCAGACGCGGTATCGGGAGCTATGACAGGGGTTCCACACTCTCCGGAATGTCCCGCGGCCGCCATGGCTGTATAATCCCGACCCTGACCTTGTTCCGCAGTCACCACCTTACCCGCCACCGCCGTACTCGTCCGATGACGAGGAGCAGAGCTCTGGGGACCATGCGGCTGTGCACGACGATCGACAAAATTCAGATTCCTTTTCTGGCTCCACGAATGATTCCAACACGGCATCGACGACTTCAATTCACGGCACCATGGCTGTGCTGCGGACTGGCACAGCAGTGCCACCGCCAACTAGTGGCTAGAGGGTTAATCATGCCGCTCCTGCACAGTGAGATTGACCGTAGCTGTATGTGCAGAGGGGTCCGATCACGGACCGATTTCAGTTTTGCGACTCTTAACCGGGAACAGCCCTGCCAGAAAGGACAGGCATTCCCTTAAAGCTCAGTTTCCACCGCTCTAGATGGTGTTTGTTCAGAGGTTTCACCTTCGGCTAGTCAGTCACCACACGAGGTGGTGTGCTGGAACAGTCACACCGCTTGCCTTGTGACTCTTCCTATAGTAGTGTGTATGACTGTCACCCGAACCCGAACCCTAACTGCTTATGCCCGTTATATCGGGTTAACTTATCAACTTTATTACATTCTGAGAAAACTTACCGCTGAGTGTATAAATCCCGAGTCCTAGGGGTATATCCAACAAGGGGGTGTGGCCGGTAGGATGTATGTGTTTGTTTTGGGTTGGTGCGGCAGAACATGGGCGCATGTGGGTTGGGCGCACCCTACGGTCCTGGCAAATTGTAGTATGTGTACTAAAGGTGTCCTAAAGGCATAGTAAAGGACAGTTAGTACGTATGGGCGTTAGTATGCCGGTAGTATAGTATATTACAGGCATACTACTAACGCCATATTGGCCTGTTAAGATGCGCGTACAACGACGATCGCTCTTAAATGGAAGAAGCGCTCTGAATTAGAAGATTTTTTGAAGGTCATTGTTTTGATGTTTTTAACATTATTTTAAACATATCATGCCCAAAAAATAAGGTGGTTATAATTTTGGAAGTTTTTCTCATCGTACGAGGCGGGGTTTTCAGAATTCTTACGCGTGACTCTTAGGCATATTGAGGAGTGTTCCAAAAATCCACATATGGTATTAGATCGAGATTAAAGGTTATAAAATGGAAGTAAAAAGGGGAAAATATGTACCTATTTATCGTATGTTTGATATTTTCATCGATTTCAGCACAATTTTGCCAAAACCCCCCTCAAACCCTATGCTTTATCACACGCGTATTCACAAAGGGCGGGTAACATATGTAAAGGTTCTTGCTAATGGACCCGTCACGTGCTATGTTATAATGTAGTTTGCCATAAAACATATTTGAACAAATAAAATATCAAGCACTTGCATCTCCGTGCAGATTTCTGGAGCAAATGGCCCTCTAGCGGGGGAAACCCTAAGTGGTAACACCAATTTAGGGTGTAAGCACAACCACATGTGTACATGCATGCACATACGAACTCTTGACTGCACTTATTTACTCTTCAGAGTTCTCCAGCAGTGCTTTTAAAAGCTCAGCTTTCTCCTCACAACCTGGAATTCCGCCTTGAACACCAGATTTTGCGGTCTCATCCCAGCATGTCAACACCTCGTTCACGTCAAATGTAGACTTCATGCGAAGGGTGCGGGCACCCCGTACGAAAGCTCCAGCCTCACAGAGTTGTTCTACCGTCTCGAACGTTCTCCGTGACTGTGCTGGCAACCAGAACTGCCAGGTTATCTCCTTCCGTGAGGCATGCTGCCCCACCACCTCCACGAAATGGAGTGGGAGTGACTTACCGCCGTCCGGGAGCATAACGTTGAACCAACACTTGTCGCTGGCTTCCCCGCCTGCAACGGTCACGGCATAGCTGCCCACAGTCATGTCCTCGAACCGGTAGTCGGCTGCCAAGTGTTCCTTCTGCGATGCCAAACGCATCCCACGGTCATATAGACTCTCGTCAACACCGGAGGAGTGCTCATCGTCGCCATCATCCGTGCCCTCATTGCTGCTGGGCTGTTTCTGCTGTTTTGGCTGCTTTCCAGGCTTCTTCTTGCGCGCTGCAACCTGCCGACTCCGACTGCGAGTGGCAAGATCCATCTCCATATCAGTATCATCGCTGTCGCCTTCGGAGACGGGTGAAGTTCTGCGCGCCCTGTTTTGCCTTTGTGCGCCTGAAAACCTCTTGCGAGCAGCAGGTGGAGCTCCTCTCCGACTCCTCTTTCCATTTGCTTCACGCACACCTGCCTCTGCACGAACTGCGGGAGCTTCTTCAGCAGCTTCTTCTGCCTCTGCACGAACTGCGGGAGCTTCTTCACCAGCATCTTCTGCCTTCAAAAGCTGGATCAGGCGTTCCAACTTCTTGGTCTTGGTCGTAAGACCCCGCAGTTCAGCATTCCGCTCAGATAACACTCGGTGTAAGTGTTTATCCTCGTACCTGCGTAAGCGAACCCTAGTTTGAAACTTCTCTATACACTTCGCATACTCTTACACCGCAATGACGGACTCTCACGGCGACGAGACTAGAATCCTGAGGGAAGTGTTTCCCTGGATGAGTGAGGGTTTTTTTTAGCGAAAATCAAGAACAAGGAACGACCTCTTCTACCGTCGTTCCGAACACACCAGGAACAACGGACTCGGACGACGAGGTTACAATCTTGCGGGAGGTCTTTCCTTGGTTGCAAAGCTCCACAACAGCGACACCTGAAGACGAAGCGACGACTTCTTCTACCGGGAATCAAAGGACTCCCGCAACACAGGAGCAAGCCGCCACCACCACCAACTCGGAAAGAGAGGAAGGAAACAAGTGCGTCCTCTGCTTAGAAATAGTTTTCCCTGCGGAAACGTGGGTTTCAGGGTTAGGATGTGACTGCAAAAACGTGCTGTATCATCACCCTTGTTTCCAGGCCTACTTGGCAAGTTGCACGGATATTGCAAAATGCCCTTGTTGTAGGAAGATCTGGAGCTAGAAAAAGAAACCTACCTGACTTTGCTTAGGCACTTGAAGGACAATAATGACAAAATAAAATATAAATAAGGTATAAATCAGATCGCACTAGGCTGGTAAACGGTCGTCTTACCTTCTGGAAATCAGCTCAGTACAATACTTGGCCTCGCGCATAAAAGCCACAACCTCGTTGATGTCAATATTTTTCAGGACTTCTTTCTCCACCGCTTGTTTCTTATGCGTCACGCCGTCGAAACATATGCAAGTGTCTTGCCCCACGGCACAGTCAGTGATCAAGGCGCTTTGCGTGGCTGTACATCGATCTGTAGCCAAACCCCGCATGGTGGCGACGGATGAAGGAGCAGCAGCTCCGGCTGCTCGTGCTGTCGAGGATGCGGTGCTTGGCCACACACCGGCCGGTGCTCCAGCTGTTGGCGGTGTTGACAAGCCTAATAACAAGCAGCACAAGAAGCCATATCCACGCAAGCGGACTCCCGCTGCCGAGCTCAGGCGGAAGGAGATGAAAAAGCGGAAGGCGGCGGAGCGAAAACAGCGGATGACACCCATCAGGCATCCTATGTTCGACGCCAAGGGTTACCTAAACAGTGAACTCCTACACAGGCTTGGCTTTCCCAGCATGGAATTGGCGAAGCTTGTGGCTTCCGTCATCACCCACAACTGGAATGCTTCACGGCCCACGTTCGCGTGTCGGTGCAGTTGCCACCTGTACCCATCAGATGTCCCTGGCTGGCACCGGAACGTGGCCTCAATGCAGGCAGTCCCACCTTGCCTTGGGCAGGCTGAGCGTAACACTAAGGCGAGTAGTGCACCTATGCCTGCCACTACAGCAACTCCCACCGTGCCATCGCACGTGGCGACTTCCGGCAAGAAAAAATGTCGCCCTAGGAAGATGCTGGCAGCCATGAAATGCGGATTGGAGGGCCAACCGGCGATCAGTGCTGCTGCACCTATGGCTGCTCCCGCGGCCACACCGGCCCCGGAAGCACGCGTCGTCGGGGCAGCTCCGCCCTGCCCCCCAGGCCTGACGGAGGGCACCTTGGTGTATGGCAATGATGGACGGGTGCACCATGTACGGACTGCGGACATGCGATTGTTGCTAGATTTTGCGTGTGATGCACCAGGCGAGGAAGGTCGACTGATTTTGGACACGGAGGTCAAGCGTCTTCAGACCGACGGCCCGCACGTGATCGCTGAGCCGGGTGTTCTGGAAGCCAGAATGCAGCTAACCCATGTACAACCAGCGCAACAGCAGGGCTTTGCAACCGACGAAACCCTCGAGAAATACCTGGCATCCGCTGGGCTAACGTTCAGGGATGTCCCGTTTGACGGCGATTGCTGGCTTTCCGTGGTTGCTCCGTACATCACATGTCCGGATGGACGACCCTGTCACCAAGTGCAATGGAACGGCGTGAAGTTCTGGACAGCCAAGCTGCGGGATGCTTTAGTTGAGTATATTAACACAACACTTTTTCCGTCGACCGGTCAACGCACGCACCTCTCTGAAAAAATGCCAGCCGCCTTTTGATTTTATTATCGCGATAATTTTTATGATAATGAGTGGCAATTTTTTCTTTTGTATGGTATTATTACTGTATTTCTGAGGAGTATTTTGACACGCGTTTCGAGACGAGTAGAGGCTCATCAGTATGGCAAAATCCGGTCGCAAAAAACAGCCGTCTGATCCGCTTCTTGTGAGCGTGGAAATCCACCTACGACAAGTTGTGAGCTGTGCCACAGCAGCACTACGTACGTTGAGTTTGGCGAAAGGGAATTTTACCGCGCTCTCGCAGGGGGCAGCTGGTTCGCAATCCCTCTCTCAGCTTTCCGACTCACAGGTTGTCACAAGAAATCTACTCGAAGCTGTACAGCTGCTGGATACAAAGGCGCGCGCCACAGTAAACACAGCAAGGCGCGCTTTAATCTCGAACAAGGAAAGTCACGAATCTGAGTGCGCAGCGCATCTGGGAACCAAGGATACTAGAAAGGGCCCTAGTGCGAGAACGCTGAGGCGCAAAAATCTTCGGGAATCACGCAGAGTCACACAGTCTGATAAAAGAGACACTGAGCCAACAGACGTTCCAACATCTCGCGTGACGAAACCCTCGAAAAAACAGAGCTCAGATATTTTGGTAGAGTCTTGCGCACCTCCAACAGACACAGGAGAACCAGTGACACCAGCCGCCACTTCATCCTTTGTGGCCTTAGGACCTTTGTCCACAGGAACGAAAAGAGCGAAGGGCAGCACTGGTGACAAAGGGGATCGCAAGAATCCCAAGGCAAGAAAATCGCTTACATGGAGAAGAGAGGCACACAGCAAACGCTCAGAGTCAGTGCCTGCTATTGAGAAGCAGGCGTCGGGATCCCTGCAGCGTTCGACGTCACTCAGCCCTGAGGGGCGATCCATGTTCCCAGTATACGACCGATAATCTTGCCACAGTAGAGATACTTGAATCAGACACCTTACTTGCTGCGGAAAGGGCATCGTGGCGAGTCCGCTTAACTCGATCCACTGATCAGGCGACTGCTTAACTGGGTGGGGCAACTCCCTCCTGTAACTGAAGTCAGAGACAGTATGCCGTTTGCGAGACTTCAAGCTTTGCTAATCCTAGGACAATATGGTGCCAAGAGTGGAGACACTAGAATCAGCCACAATGTTTACTGTAGACAGAGCATCGCGACAAGCTCACTTCGGAACTCACGCCTTGCCAATCTCAAGACAATATTGTGCCAGCATCTCGATCGCGCCGCTTTTCCCACGAAGGTTTTTCCAGCGGCTGTATTGTGCTGTATTTGCGGTGAGAGGATCCAGAGGACCCGTGGGACCGCGGGGGACGGCTTACCCATAATCCTAAGAACCCGATCAGTCGAGGACTGCTTAGGATCCCACAGAGCCTAGCCACCACTTGCAAGCCTATTCCTCAAGTGTAGTGCTGATAAAGCCCCTGTCTGTTTAAAGTTCCTGCACCGCATTAGAACAATAACCCTGTGCCACTGCGGAGCGGGTAACTGTTTAGCTCTGCCGATAGCTTCAGGGTTTGGGGCCTCAACACATCTTTTCAGACCGAGTTCCTTGCTTTGCAAAAGTGTGCAGCTTGAATAGGAGAAAACTTAATAGTGGTAACAGGCTAAAAGGGACGGCGCCCTATAAAAGCCCACTCAACGTTATAATTGAGTCCTTTTTCCTTTTTTCCTTATATTAACACAAACCCCACCTGGAGCGATGGATCTGGCCGCCGCCCGGAGTGGCTGAACGATCCCAAATTCATCAGTGATCTGAATACAGGGGCGGGCGAACATTGCTCGGGGGGCAAGATAGGACACGCGTGTTGCTAGGGGAAGGGGGTCTGCCCCCTAGACCGAAAATCGTTACGCTAGGGGGGGTCTACGCAGTGAAATCGTTCGCTAGGGGCGGGGGGGTCTACCCGCCCCCCCTCCCCAGGCCACGAAAGTCTTTAACGCTGGGGGGAGAAGAAAGCCCGCGCTAGCGGCCGCTCGAAAAATCTGCCTAATTCTGATATTGTGAGTAATAACAAGTGCCTTGAAAACTGCCACGAAAGCAGAGTGGGGGGTGCGGGTACTCAGCCCTAATCGCAACAGATTACCACTGAAAATTGCTCAAAACACATGAGAAATGCCAACATTTCGGCGCCTGCGGCGGAATATCCCATAGCTTTATTATAAAAGTTCAACGTCCGTCAAATTCATTTCAGCCAAGCACCCTTCAAAGCTCCTCTAGTGCTGCGTGGTAGTATCCGCGCGTAGGGCACTCCCGCCCCCGCGCGCGTGATGGTGGTATCCGCGCGTGGAGCACTCCCGCCCCCGCGCGCGTGATGGTGGTATCCGCGCGTGGGGCACTCCCGCCCCCGCGCGCGTGATGGTGGTATCCGCGCGTGGGGCACTCCCGCCCGCGCGCGCGTGATGGTGGTATCCGCGCGTGGGGCACTCCCGC
>LGRX02030864.1:0-19890 GCA_001247695.2 Cymbomonas tetramitiformis | reverse complement strand
TTCTGACCACTGTAAGGCGATCAAAGCCTGAAATTTTCAGGAGTGGTTGCGTTCCACTGTTACGTGGAACTCTCTTCTGGCCACTGTTACGCGGCTGTCTCCTGTTCTGACCAGTGTTACGCGATCTGACCACTGCTGCGCGATCGAAGCCTGAAATTTTCAGGAGTGCTTGCGTTCCACTGTTACGTGGAACTAAGTGCTGAAAAGCGCTGCGCTGATGATGACTGATATGACTGGTGATGATGATGACTGGAAAGAAATGCGCCGATGATGATGCTGGCGCTGACTCTATAGTGATGCGCTGATTATGATGCTGGTCATGACTGCTGTGACTGATGATGACTGATGACTGGAAAGAGATGCGCCGATGATGATGTTGGTCATGGAGGATACAATCGCGCCGCACAGGCCGCGCGCCCCCAACAGTCGCGCCGCACAAAGCCGCGCGATGCCCCGACAGAGAGCGCACCGCAACGGCAGATTGGGGGAAAAGTTGTATCCTTCGTGTTTCACTCTTCGCCGCCTACGTGGCACCGTGGGGAGTCAGTACTCTGTACCGCACCAGAATCGCCATCGATAGCCAGAGTAGCTCAACGGCAGAGCGCTCGTCCGGTATATATGCGAGAGGTCACGGGCTCGATCCCGGCCTGGCTCAACCCTTTTCGGGCTTCTGGTCTAGCGGTACAGTTTCTGTTTCCCCATGAGTTGGCGCTGACTCTATAGTGATGCGCTGATGATGATGCTGGTCATGACTGTTGTGACAGATGATGACTGATGATGACTGATGACGACTGAAATGACTGATGATGACTGATGATGACTGAATAGGGATGCGCTGACGATGATGCTGGTGAAACGCGCTGTCCAGGTGGCGCACGTCAGTCAGGCGAGCGGACCGTTTCTTTCAAGGCGAGCGGGCATTGCGGTGACACGAGCACAACATTTCAGGTGATGCGTGCTAGTTAGGCGATGCACGCGCGTAATCGATACTGTACGCTCACTTCAGGCGATCCGCGCATGTCGGGCGAAATGCGCATCTCAGGCGATGCACGTGTTACAGGCGAGCGCGCGTTACAGGTGGTGTGTGCGCTCCAGGCGACTCAGGCGTTTCAGTCGATACGCGCGTTTCAGGCAACAGGCGCATTGCAGCGAATCGAGCATTTCAGGCGATGCGCACATTTCGTGCGAAGTGCGCCTTTCGGGCGAACATGCCTTTCAGGCGACACGCGCCATCCTGGTGATGCGCGCCATTCTGGTGATGTGCGCCGTCTGGGCGAAACGCGCCTTTCAGCCGGTGTGCGTCGTTCAGGCGGTGCGCGCCATTCAGGCGAGTCGAGCCGGTTTCGGGCGATACACGTGTTTCAGGCGACAGGCGCATTGCAGCGAATCGAGCATTTCAGGCGATGCGCCCATTTCGTGCGAAGTGCGCCTTTCGGGCGAACATGCCTTTCTGGCGACACGCGCCATCCTGGTGATGCGCGCCGTCCGGGCGGAACGCGCCCTTCAGGCGGTGTGTGCCTTTCGGGTAATGCGCGCCATTCAGGCGAATCAAGCGTTTCAGGCGAAAGGGGCATTTCGGTCGGTACACGCGTTTCATCGATATGCGCATTTCAGGCGAACGCGACTTTCCGGGCGAACGCGCCTTTTCGGCAGAGCGTGCCTTTCAGGCGGAACGCGCCTTTCGGGCCGCACGCGCCTTTCAGGCCGCACGCGCCTTCGTCAGGCTTTTCAGGTGAGGGTCGGAGTCAGGAGTCAGGGAAATGGAGACAAGGGGAGTATAAGAGTGAGTAGGGAAGAGCGCGCTTGCGGAGCCGGCAGGTCGCTGCTGTCGGTGGGCTGCGAGCTTGAGGGTGACGTGCGTCTGTTGTGGGCCACCACTGAAGTTGTTTTCGCGGACCTGCACACCAAGCCATACAGAGCCTCCCCCAACCCGAAAAAGCAAGGAAAGAAGCACAGCCGCTTTGGCCCGGAGGCATGGCTGGAAGGGCCGAAAGCAGGTGTCGCAGTTGGCATGGCACTTGACAGGTCGCAGAGCTGCGCAAAGCTGGCGTCTCAGGCGCCATGGCTGCGAAGCACTGTACCCGTGCTGAAAAGTCACAACGGAAGCATACTCAACAAAAGTTGCTGACCCAATCTGCTACAAAGTTTGAAATACCATGTCAGGCACGCACAAGCTGGCCTGAAGTGCACTGAGCCTATGGTTGCTGTGTCATTTCGCGCGCGAGCCTGGTGCCATCACATAGGAGTTCACGCACAAGTGACAACAAAGGGGATCCGAGGAATATTTCAAAACCAACGAAGAGGTTCGGCACCCTGTTAGGTGACACCGTTCCAGCAGAACAAAACAACACTTTACAATTGGGCATTCACTGTGATGGGAATCACAAATCCAGTCGACTCGAGGGAAAAGATGCCGAGACCGGGTTCGAGCCCGAGACCTCACTGTCACTAGTCGTGCGCTCTATCCACTGAGCTATATCGGCTTATTGATGACGATGAGAGATGGTGGTGGCGTAGTATGGTGTGAGCGACGGATATGTGATCCCCAGACTGTGACACGTAGGCGGCGAAGAGTGAAACACGAAGGATACAACTTTTCCCCCAATCTGCCGTTGCGGTGCGCTCTCTGTTGGGGCATCGCGCGGCTATGGGCGGCGCGACTGTTGGGGGCGTGCGGCCTGTGCGGCACGATTGTATCCTTCATGACACAACCTCACTCTGAAGTGTCTACGTGGCACAACCACAACCAGCTGCCGGCGTCACACCTGCGCAGTGGAAGCGTGGTGGGCCCATAACCTAACAGAGACAGTGAAATAAACGGTGGGTATAACGGACGACGGTGGGTTATACGCGTGTTTTTACAGTCTCCACAAACTCTGTGAAGCTGGGACGAGGTGCTCGGGTGATTCACAGTCTAAGATGCATGAAAATAAAATACAGGGGTTTTATTTTCCCCACCACTGATGACAGGCAGAGCTGACTTGGCACCTGAGGTCGAGGGGTGACAGAAAGACCAGGGCTCCCTCCCCAAGGGGGGGGGGAAGTCTGTGTCTCCGTGACACTGCGGCTCGCGTGTCGTGTACCAGAGTCGCGGCACGAGCGGCTCCTGCGGTGAATGCCCCCAACCTGCCATACAGTAAGGCCTAGTTGGCGCCCTTTGAGCAGCCAAGCACGAGTTCACGTCGAAACTTATGAAAGAAACTGCGGGCAAAGGCGTGCTTCGAGCACACGCATGGCAAAAAGGCAAGGGTTAGGTGTCCAAACCCGAGCTGGCGCGTCGCCAACCATGAATTCCCACAACCTGTCATACAGGCCCGTCGGGGAATTCACCGCTGCCAACGCCCGCGAGGGTCGAATTCACAAAGACAAACACAATACAAACTGAGGGAAAAAACATGTGTTCGGCTGCAATGTTGTCAAAAGGTTGCAGTCAGGTGTCTGGACTCAAGCTGGCGCGCCGTCAGCCGTGAATTCCCACAACCTGTCACACAGGTCCGTTCGGGGAATTCACGTTGCCGCGGCCTGCGCAGGTCGAATTCACAAAGGTAAACATCATACAAACTGTGGGGAAAACATGGGTTCGGCTACAACCTCGTCAAACGTCAAAAGTCAGGTGTCACGGCTCGAGTTAGCGCGGCTACGGTTGTGCATTCCCAAACGCCGGTCACATACGCCGGTTTGAGCATATTCAGCGAGCAAGCCCTGTGGGGTTCGAATTCGAATAGCAAATGGGGCAAAATATGGCACAAAAAGGCCGGGCGCATCGTGCACACACGTGAATACTGCTGAGAGTGCCTGTAACGGTTCGCCGTCGCGGGTGTGAATTTATGGTAAACGCAGCTTCGGGCTATCTCGCCGCTACGCGCTCAACGGGGAAACTGCCCCTCTGTGAGAATTCACGAGCGTGTTCTGAATTCGCGAATGTTTTCGGACAGCTGCGGATCTCCAGCACTGCGGAACGGCGACTTGCGTGTCTATTGCTGTGCCACGTAAAACATGCCAGGCGGCAACGCGCTTCTGCCGCGCCGGCTCGTGGATTCGCAAAACGGGCGCGGGTCTAACTTGTACTCGCAGACTGTAGATTCAGGCTCAGATGGAAGCATGAAAAACAGAAAGGCAACCGAGCAACACAGGGGGCAATTCACAGGTAAAACAAGCACCCCAGCACGACTTCGCATATACATCAGAGTGGCGTGCCGGCACTCTGGGGATCCGAACCAGACTCTTACAAACTGCTAGTGACAAAGCTCTCATGTGGATTCGAAGCATATGTATGCATATATCACATTCAATACTAGGCCACAAGAGGCAAATATCACTATCCCGCAGAATGGTTTTGAAAGGTTCGGATCTAACTTTTCGAAAGCAGGAGCTAGCTAAATACTCAAGCGAGCATAGTGGAAGTCCGTGGATGCCATTGTCGTTTCGGATGCCCTGTGACCATTGGTTCCCAATGACAGCGGCGTTTGGTGTCAACGCGCGCTTGCGTTTGCCCTGTCATGCATCGCCGAGACGTCATGTGTGGTCATGTCGTGATGTCACTTCGCGTGATGTCGTGCTTGACGCTCTGTGGTGCTCGCGGGTCGGCACGGGCTGGTCGCGGCGACGTCGATGTAGCGCTTGGCGAGGCGTCGTGCCTGATTTATACTGGGAGGGAGATCTGAGCTGCTGGAGGGTGAACGTGATATGCTCCGGGCGCTCGAGCGGACAATGAACTGGGGTAGGACCGTGACTGAGGGGGGAATGACAGTTACCGAAAAAGGGGGGTCATGGTTGGGGCGTTTGCTGACGGCTGAGACGGGCGCGATGGGGGCAAATGCGGTGGGGTCTGACATGGGCTGCCGCGGTAGCGTGACTAAATATGGGGGGGCTGACAGGCCTTTCAGGGGTGCCCGAGGGACCCCTTCTAAGCGTGTTTGTTGTTGTGACAATATTACATCCCATGACTCGAGCAACTTTGGGGATTCGCTCACAACGAAATGCCCCGTGCGTAAGGTATATATAATAGGAGTATGTGCAAAATACATTCTTGAGCATTAATGATACCTATCGCGGTGGGCGTGCGAAGCTTGGATGTGCGATTGCAACGAGTCTTGTCAGTTCGAGTTGTGAATGTACTATGATCTGAGCGGTCAAAGTGTTCGTATACGGTACAAACCGCTCCATAGGGGTTAACCTTACGGTAAGGGCTGGAGACCGACCTTACCCCACACCTCTGGTTTCTAGGATACGGCCGCCCCCCTTGTATATGACGGGTGGTGTTGCGGGGGTGTCTATAGGGTATTGGGTATGGATATACATAAGGCGTATACATATATGATAATAAGTTTATCATAACGATAATTATTCACTATACATTCTACATGGCAGAGAATTAAGAATATATACATACTCGATACTGTTTATTCTATCTCTACAGTAATCACTCAGTAATAAGAAAACCCGCCAATAAGAAAGTAGCCAGCTTTTTTGATTTCTTCACAATATTTAACACCTAACACTCCATATTTAAGATCTCTATATAAATAAGAAAGTTGCTAGGCTGACCTAAAATTCCTGTTTTTAATGCGGAGTGTGCACAAAGTGGTTTGAAACACTGGCATGCTGAATGCCCCAACGGCGGTCCTCAGTCTGCCCACTACTGTGGTGCAGTTGAGGACTATGAGACTGACTGCCTGGCTGTTCGTTTCCAGCGTTTCTATGACGCTGGGGATGAACATGCCTTCGAGTCGCTCTGCACGATGGAGGGTCGCCCAGAGGTGTGCGAGCTGTCGGCATATTCTTTTGTGACGGCTGAGCCCACATCTCTGCGGCACTTTCAGGATGCGGCGGCTTCCGCTCAGGATGCGGCGGCTGACGATGACGGCATGGCTCAGTTTGGTCTGGCCACATTCCACTCGGATGCACGGGGCTCGATTCCGCCACCGCCTGCGGTTCGGCATCCCTCTGCACTCGTGGCTGGTGGTGTGCCTGCGGCTCATGACCCGCCAGTGGTTGTCCCTGGCTCTCTCGGCTTGCCTGGCTCTGTCCCGTCACTCCAGCTTGGCGACTCTGCACCGGCTCCGCTGTTTGCTGGCATGAGGGTTGAGGCTTGTGACATTGGCTCTGAAGTCTCTGACAATGACCAAGGCTCTGACAATGACTCTGACGGCGGGCAGCAAGTGGCTTTTGGCTCCTTCGGCACTCTTGAGCATGACTCTGACAGGGGAGCATCGCCAGTGGCAGCTCCGGTGTACCGTCCGCGGACTCCGCCGAGTTTTCTCCGATGTGCTTTAATGTCTTCAGTGCTTCCTCTTTACTTCAGATCCGCCGCTTGGTTCTCGGGACATCCGTGATTGCCCGCCAGACGATGGGGTTCTTGTGTATGCTTCTTCAATGCTCAAGCCGCCGTGGGAATCTACTTGTTTAAGTTCTTAAGTGTTTTCGGAATCCTTACAGTTTTCTGTTACTGTGCTTTCTGCTACGGATCCACCTTGCCCGCTTGGGTCTGGTGGTGCTCAATCTACGACAGACAGCTTGCAATTCACTTCGGGAATCTTCTGTGCTTGTGTCCCGACCGCTGAACTCAGCTCTGCTGACCAGCTTCAAAGTGGCTGAGTTTCCTAGCGATTATCCTGGCAGCTTGATTAGCTTTAGCCCAGTAGTGGGATGACCGGGTCAAGACCCCGGCACCCAGCTAGAAGTGATCGGTTTCCACCGAAGTGAATGTTAGGTGTTTGTTTATTATCTCGTGGCTGTATTATGCTGTACCTGCTTTGCTAGGTAGTCACACCCACGGGTGGTGTGCTGGACTTCGGGTTTAGGCTTAGTTATTATGGGCTCTGACTAGCCCCTAGCCTGACCCTGCTTCCGAATCGAGTGTTTACGGTATGCCCCTTCGCTTGGCTCCTCTCCGTCTGCTCGATCTCCACCTCGACCCGAGTCCCGAGACGCTAGCGCTATCCCGTACGCCGGATGAATGATCGCTAGGCCTAGCGCTACCCGTGACACCGGCTAGCGATCGAGACGCAGACGTTTCCCGTTACGCTTACCCGTTACGAGCTGCGGCCGATCGCGATTTTCGACCCGACACGCGACGGAAGGACTTTTATTATTTAAATTTATAGAACATATGAGCAGTTCTGAGTTCAGCAGTTTTGTAACAGAGGGGAAAATCTTTAAAAAGGTGAAAAAATCGCTACTCCTACTGTCGTGTGACACTCACACTGGAGGCTCACACTCGACGCGAGAGCCGAGTCCCCATGCGATGGTCTCACCAGATCATCGATCACCAGATGAGATCGGAGATCCAGTCGAGCGTATCATCATCATAATGATAATAGGTGAAGCAATCCAAAAGTTTAAAAAGAAAGAAACGATGTTTCGTGGTTTCCGACAGAAACCACATCCGACAGAAACCACAAACCTACGAGACTCCCTCGTCTGGGAAACTCGAAAGAGGCTTGGTTTGTCTACGCCTCCCAAGCTCGAGTGCTACTATTGTGGTAGTGAGGATTAAAAATGCCTACTTCGTGTCTATGATTGTCTCGAGTGACGCTTTATAAGCGTAAATTAGGAATTTTATGGCAGTGCACGGTAAAGAGAAATAATCAAATAAACCACTTCGGTGCCTTTTGTACTTATCAATAAAGTAAGGTCATCCTGATTCAGACACTTGGTTTTCTAGATGTTGGCTGCAAGTACCTGAAGGACTTATCACTTTTCAACTGTGTTTATATTCTTGGACTTCCGCGGTTTCTATGGACTCTCCTATGAGTGAACTAGCACCGAAAGCCCTGTTCCAAGGTGAGAAAGACGGTCACTTGTTTCATATGACAACCATAGCGAAACCAGTGCTCTAATTTCGCAGTCCCCTTCCACTCGAGCATTGCGGAAAACGTTTTGGTAGCACATCGCTTATCTGCTGAAGGCACACTAATGGGAATTTATGTTCCTTCCTTCAGAGCGAGCGAAACGAGGTGCGGAGCTCAGCGTGCTCGACAGAATCAGGTTAACTGTGAGATTC
Organism: Cymbomonas tetramitiformis; assembly: GCA_001247695.2. Classification (NCBI taxonomy): domain Eukaryota; kingdom Viridiplantae; phylum Chlorophyta; class Pyramimonadophyceae; order Pyramimonadales; family Pyramimonadaceae; genus Cymbomonas; species Cymbomonas tetramitiformis. The sequence continues at coordinate 11,885 of LGRX02030864.1, read as the reverse complement.
CGTCCCGACCTGCCCAATGTTCAGAATGGGGCTAAGAACTACCCACCACCGGAGATGGACGACAAAACCGTCACGGTGCATCGACGGTGAGCGAAACTGTTGCGTTGAAAGATATTGTGACGTGTATGTGAAATGAAACGTATGCAGGTCGACCTCCGAATTTTAGGGACGAAGCTTCTAAGACGTGTGCTGCTGGGTCTTTCACGCAGTGACGGGGCGATACTCACAACACGCTTTGAATTTGACAAGGTAAACCGACGTGTCCTTCATTTCCACTGGCTCTTGACAAGTGGTGTCTGCTCTTTGACGCCTTCCTGCCTGAACGTTTACGGGCCTCGGCGGGCACGTAAACTTCGACACAGCGGTTTTGAGACTTATTGTAGCGCCATAATTAAACTTGGAATGACATAGGCCAGCTTTCGCTTTTCCTCAGGTCCTTCCTCCGAGTTCTACACAAGAAGATGTCTACTCGGCCGCAGCAGCAGACATCGTGGACGGGGTCATGGATGGCTACAACGGGGCAGTCCTGGCATATGGACAGACAGGCGCGCTTGCACCTGTTGCTTGAGGCTTTAAGGCAGCTCCGAATGCATCCTGTCCGTCTTTGGTGGCTAGCTCTAATGTTTCTTCAACCTTAAGAGTGTGGACGTCCTTTATCCTCTGCACTGTAGTCGTTTCCTGCCAGGTGATATTCCGTCCTTTTTATGGAAAGTACCATTTTCGGCAGTAAGCAATATGCGAGTTTGCTGCCTGCTTAGGTTCATGTGTATTTCGGAGCTCCGTGCATTCCAATGTACGGAAGATCCCCGTTTCGACTATAGGCTCACACATATCCCCGCACTCACGAAATTTCCGAGGCTATCAAATGCAGATCAGATGGAGTGGCTTCGTCGATGACAGCTCAGTTCTTGTTGTTGCTCACTCTGGACGGCAGGCGCGGGTAAGACGCACACCTTATTCTCAGCAAGCCCAGAGTGCATCGGCCTCGTCCCCCGCGCCGCCTCTCAACTCTTCTGCCAAGCCGCCGTTGACGAGAACTTCACGTACCAAGTGAGCCTGTCCTTCATCCAGGTGCGAATCGATGGCGGGTTCAGAATGAGACCAAGATAGCTTCCGAACTACATCATATTTAGGGTTTTCCTGCTCCTGCTCCTGATTTGCTTCTCACATCCACTGGGATGATGGTGGGCTGGCTTTTGTCGGCTGATCTCATGTCATTCAGTGTGTGTTTGGTAGTTTGGTACCGCCCTGTTATTATCTTATCTTATCCACTGGCTTGGTGGTGGGCCGGCTTCGGTTGTCGTGCCTCATGCTCATCAGAGCGTGGCAGTGCTCACGCTTCTTTTGGGTAGGTCCACGCCGCACAAGGCGGAGACTTCCCTGGTTAGGATGCCTGGAAGAAGGGGGCTTCAGGAACTAAGCATGCCTGCCTGAACATACGGGTAAAGACACGGTGTGGCCAAATCTCTCACTTGTATCAATGTCTGGGCTTTGAAACACGATCTTGTGGTTTTGCATGGTATGAGGGATCGTACACCGAGCAAGCTCTTATTGTGACCTGCTTGATGTGGTGGTGTGGCCCTCGGGCGCTTCTCACGTCTCTATGTGTATGTGGCAAATTCCTTACCTGCTGAAATGTTTGAAGTTTTACTCACGGTTCTGTACGTGGTGCATGGCCTGAGAACGCCGTTATCCCTTACCCGTTATGTTTTGCTTGATGTGGTAGTTGGGCCTTCGGGCGCTCCTTACTTCTCTATGTGTGTGGGCGGCACTTGCTTGGCGCAAGCCGACCTGTTCCAGCACGCCTCTCGTATCCGTCGGTGTGGTGATGGGCTGGCCTCCGTTGGTGAGCCTCATGCCGTTGCCACCCTATGGCACTTTCTTTATTTAGTGCTTAGTACCTCATGGTCTAAACGGTTGCTAGGGGACTTGCACTCGCAGTTCCAGATGTGAGGTTTGGGGGCCTTTGTGTGAACGTAGACGGCTGCATTATGCAAGTAGGTGTTGGGCTTTGGCTATCTTTGTGGTGCCTTCCTTGTGGGTGCTGCCTCTTGTGGTGAATTGCAGAATCTTACGGCGCTTGCTTTCTTTTTGTTCGGTGCCCCATGGTTTCACTACTTGCTAAGGGACTCGTGTTCAAGGACCCGAATGTAAGGTTTGAGGGGCTTATCATGAACGGGGATGGCCACATGATGGAAGTGGGTATTGGGATGCAGCTGTTCTTGTGGTATCTTATTTACGGTGCTACCATGTGGGGAAGGTGGCAAACAAGGAGAGGGGGGAGGTGGCCAGCATCCACTCAGTGTCTCCTTGCTTTCTCCTGAGAGCATTTTGGAGCCCGCATGCGTGTCAAATGTTTTCCCCATTCAGTGTTTGTGCCGGCAGTTGGACACGGTTTTGCTTTGGGTGCCCAGAACAATTCCACGTGGGTCCTGGAGTGCCGCGTTGAATGGACCCCCAACAACCCCACACGCCTGGGTTGTCGCTCACCCATAATCGGTCATGACCTTAGGGGTTGATAGGTTATAACCCCTCGGAGCTAATCGCACAGGGTTAGGGTTTGGGTGCATATTTTTGGAATACTTATTTATTTGACCACAGACTTCGGGCCCTTACGATGGATTAAAATATCAATGCAAAGATGTATCGAACTTATGATGTCACCTCATGAAGGTTGGGAAAACCTGACAACTGTAGTTGGAAACTCGCAAACGTGAAGTCTAAACACAAATCACGTGACTAATAGACGATTCGGGTTGTCATGCGACATAAGCTTGTCTCCTGACGCCCTACCAGTTTTACAACTTCAGTATGATATGATAAATGAGCCACGAACCGTAGTTGATCGACACTTCACAATTATTTTACACAGGCGAACGCAGTATTTGGTGGGTGTCTAATCAATTTCTTCGCAAAAATGAGACAAACACATCAGGGGTTGGGTTCCTCTGATACAAGAGCTATACTAAACCACGGCCAACACAACTGTGCAAAACAATCCCAAGGAATTGTGTGTGTGTGCGTGCACGCGCGTGCGCCTTTACTCACTCGCTCTATCGCTCACTCCGATACCCGGTCATCAACATGCAGAGTTATGTGAAGTTGCATAATCTCACATGTTTCGCAGTGATTGGCACATACATTCATCTATCCATACCGCATCGCATTTAGTTCGAGATGTGCCGAAGTCTGTGTTACTTTGTCACGGCCCCATCCTTTTCCTGAATGCTTCTGACATCCACTGGGATCATGGTGGGTTGGCTTGAATACGGTTTGGGTTGGCTTGAATACGGTTTGGGTTGGCTTGAATACGGTTTTGCTGAATACGGTTTTGATCACGGTTTTATACATATTGCATGGCATGAGTGATCAGACATCGAGCAGGCTCTTGTGATTTGCTTGATATGGTGGTTGGGCCTTCAGGCGCTCCTCACATCTCGAAGTGTACATATGTTTGTGGAACATATAGCCCATGACGACACATCCCACATATGATATACGTTCACTGCTATCCATCAATTGTTGTACTCTTGATTGTACAGATAAATTCAGTGGAATCAGGTTGGTACACCTTGTAAGGTGTGGGCAAGGTATGTAATATATACATGTGTATTCATAAAGTATATGTATGAATACAAACGCTTAATGCATATTTCCCCTTTAACCAAGTGTGTGCGCCGGTCTAGCATAAAGGACATTTTGAGCGATGGAAGTCACATTTGCGCATTGTGTGGTGTTGTGTCTCCTCCAGGTGTACATGGAGTCCATTCAAGACCTGCTGAGGCCCGAGAAGAGCAAACTGGCCATCAGGTGAACAACCGGCAAACATGCCCCCCTTCCAGCTACACTAGTTGAATGCGCCTCCCAATCATTTGTGTGATCAGATATTCGAAGCTCGAGCGGGAGCGGGTTTGGTTGTGTGGAACAAAGCCTTCGATGAATGAAATCATTCGGGGAGAGAGCCGTGCCCACAAGTGCCTAGACAAATTAATGCATGCGAGACCATACACACGCACACGTAAGCACGCACACAATGAGGCTTAGGGGGTCCCGTTCTCCACTAGTGAGCTCCGAAGAGTCTGGATAAGTGTCCCAAAGTGCGTGCTGAACACGGAACATCTCCCTGGGCCACCCGAGTGCCTCTGTGACTGCACTGCCTGCACACTGAAGCTGTGTCTCTGAAGCCGGTTCACCTGTGACCCTCCGAGCTGCCCGAGCGATCTCCCCACCATGCTCGGAACCACCACCCTGCTCCCTGCCTGCGCAAAAGCCTCGTCTGAAGAGAGCTTGTCCACCTACCACACGTCCTGTATTCCAAAGGGCTGTCCCGAGGGGCTGGGATAGCATAGTGTTTGTGTGTGGCTTATCCCCGGAGATGCGGAGTTGCGTAAAATTGCCCCATCTCACATGTGTGGCAGTGATTAGTACAGTCCTCCATGCTTCTCACACCCACTGGGATGATGGTGAGATGACTCACGGCAATCCCTGCGTGCCCCAACTTCTGTCTCTCATTCTACCCCTATGCACTTGTCCGAGAGCTGCGTGAGCTGTTAGTTAGAGGACACCCGGCCTAGGACCAGAGCATGTCCCTCTTCACACCCACTTCACAAACTACTGCGTCCGTCCATACCGTGCGCCGAGGCATCTGCTTCCCCGCTGGTGGCGTGCTTTTCAAATTACGCTCAGCCCACTGCCGCCACGAGCAAGTTCAGCCCATCGTCGCAGCAATCAATAGGGACATGGAAGACCCTTCGAGGTGTAGCATGAATTTGAGATGCCTCAGGGGATTGAGCTGGCTTGGTTGAGAGCTGTCCACAGGGATACAGGCAAGGGCAAAGGCGGAAGTCAAGGCGTATACGTGGACAACATGGAGGAGGTGGAGGTGAACAGTATGGATGAGTGCATCAGCCTTCTGCAGCTCGGTGATCGCAACCGCTCGGTCGCATTCACGGACCTCAACGCGCACTCGTCGCGCAGTCATGCCGTCGTCATCTTCACCGTCCGAAAGTGGAACCGCCTTGTGCGCTCAAGCTCTTATCCGCCGCCCCCTTTACCTTCCCTGTGCATGCTTCCATCGGCATCCCCCATCCCATTTCCTTGCCGGCGTCCTCTCGCCTCCCTCCTCCTCTTCCCATTGTCCTCCTTCCCCTGCTCCGTTTACCCTCCTCCCCTCGTTCCAGCGTTTTTTCTCGCCACCTTCCTCTTGCCATCCTCGCTTCCCCCTCTCCCCATCGTCCCCACGTCCTCTTCCCCCTTGTTCCAGGTTCCTCCGCCCTACTTTTTCCATTGGTCCCACTGTTTTTCTCCGCTCGCCCCCTCTCCTTTTTGCTCCCTGGTTTCCCCCCTTCCCGCCTGGGAGCGTGCCGCCGTGCAAGCTGCTGCTCTCTGCATTGCCAACTACCTTCCACATGACGCCGCATGGAGAAGGTAGGGCTGGACTGCCTTGGGAAGCTCAAGCCCCACACGGAGCGCAGGCAAGGCGCACTTTCACACAGAGTCCTGGCATCCTGGCTGGCAAGGGTTAGGCTTGAATGCCAAGGCCCCTCCAGAGCGACAGCCGCAGTGAGCTTTCAGTGCCTTCTCGGCCTTAAACCACTGTGTCTAGTCATATTCCACTTACTGTGTCTATTCGTATTCCACTTACTGTGTCTATTCATATTTCACTCCCTCACCTCCATTGCTTCCCCATTGTACTCTCCTCTGGTCCCCGTCTCCCTGCCCTGTCTGCGTGGTGTAGAGCAAAAAGTGCCCCACTGAGACGAACGTCTTTTCAAGCTGGGCAACTTAGATTTAGCCGGATTGCCCACACCATCTTCTGCCGATAGCTCCCAGGCGTTGCTTCACACTTTCCGGGGTCCCCCTTCCAGCAAGATCGGAGGGGTCTATGTGCGTTGCTCTTCCCATACGCCCTCGCGGGGCCTGTAGCAGAGAGAAGGACTCAAGGTAAGCATCACTGTGCCCTTGGCTGATGCGGAGACTGCGCTGCGATGACCGCAGGAGACACAGCAGAAGACAGCTGTAGCCCGTAACTTCACCGTTGGCAAGCTGTACCTCGTGGTGTCGCCCGCAAGCCTCATCTCCTCAGCATCCTACCGAACAGAACATGTGGCTGAGGATATGCTTTTTATGCCGCGCCCCTTCGCGTTTAGCCTGGCCCACCCTTGCTAAGAGGCGCCCCTTCTTACCCTGCCCCCGACTCTCTGCCGTGAGGCGCCCCTTCTTACCCTGCCCCCGACTCTCTGCCGTGAGGCGCCCCTTCTTATCCAGTCCTCCTTCCAATGCTCACCCTCTTCATCTCCGCTTGGCTGAGTGTCGTCTTGGGAGGGTTGCAGGACCTCGCCGGCTCTGAACGCCTGAAGCGCTCAGGCTCCCAGGGCCTCCGGGTGAGTGCCGCGCCCTCGTGAGTCCTCGTCCCCTGAGCGCGCAGCATGCCACTCCGCACACTGAGTGCAGCTGCAAGTACCGTCTCACTACCATATTGGTGGGCATGGGACTCCCACCCAGCGCTCAATGGCAGAGACCTCCCCGCATCAAGAGCAGCACCCAGCGCTCAATGGCAGAGACCTCCCCGCATCAAGAGCAGCACCCAGCGCTCAATGGCAGAGACCTCCCCGCATCAAGAGCAGCACGAGGCGATGGCTCCGCTCAGGGGTACCTGTCGGGGGCAAATGGGCAACGTGCAAGGGGGGCTCCTGCTGCCCTCCCGGTACATTTGCGATGCTCGTCGCAGCGGCCGAGGCGCGGGCGGTCGGGGCCTGTGGCAGGCGAACGAGGCGCGCAGCATCAATCTGAGCCTCACCGTGCTGGGCAAGTGCATCAACGCCAGGGCCAACCCGAACTCCTCGCACATCCCTTTCCGTGACTCCAAGCTCACGCGCATCCTCCAGGACTGCCTCAGCGAGAACTCCCGCACCTCTCTGATATGCTGCGCGTACCCCGGGGGGGAGCACGGCGATGAGACCCTGGTGCGCGACCCCTGGCCCCCTGCGGAGATCCAAGACAACCCCGTGGCCGTTCGTGCGCTGACACCCTGGCGTCCAGTCTTTGTGCCTTGCCTCCAGCCCGCAGCATCAGCCTTAGTGAGCTTTGCTGGTTGCCTCTGCACCTAAAGGTACTCGTCGGGCACCTGCGAGTGTAATGCATTATGCCTAGCCCCTGCTAGCACGCTTTGAGCAAAGCAACTGATGGTACGCAGCAACCCGTGCCGTCGAGTATGCAGCGGTGCCCAAGTGATCTTTTATCGAGTATGCATCGGTACCCGAGTGCCTGCCGTTGATTATGCAGCGGTGCCCAAATGTGTGCCTTTGTTTATGCAGCGGTGCCCAAGTGTCTCCCATCGAGTATGCATCGGTGCCTGAGTGTGTGCCGTCGATTATAGCAGTGCCCAAGTGATCCCCCATCGAGTATGCAGCGGTGCCTGAGTGTCTGCCGTCGATTATAGCAGTGCCCAAGTGATCCCCCATCGAGTATGCAGCGGTGCCTGAGTGTCTGCCGTCGATTATAGCAGTGCCCAAGTGATCCCCCATCGAGTATGCAGCGGTGCCCAACTGGTGCGGCAGTTTGGATGCGCCGCTGACCGTGTGCCTCGTGGCGATTGGCCCCCTGTAGAGCACGCTGCAATTCGGCGAGCGCGCGATGGAGGTGAAGCTTGCCGCGTCCCAGAACATCGGGCAGGACTACCGCCCGAAGGCCCCCATGCTGTCCCCTCGCATCCAGGCTCAGCCGCAAGAGCCGGCTGCAAACTTAGACCAGCTCGTGTTGCCGAAGCCCCCGTTCTCCGCGCAGGTGAGCCCTCGAGCTCCTGCCTGCAGCGCGGGTCCCTCTTGCGCGCCCTTTGACCTGCCATCTCAGGTGGCGCTCATCACACGGCCTCCAGCAGCCTTCCACCCCAGCCTGTAACGATCACGCGCCCTCAACCCGCCACGTCAGCCGGTTGGTGTTCCTGTCCGCACAAATCTGCACCGATTGCGCCCTGTGGGCTCCCTCATCTGCCGAGTGGATGCGCCCTGCGCGGGACGCCGAGTGGATGCGCCCTGCGCGGGACGCCGAGTGGATGCGCCCTGCGCGGGACGCCGAGTGGATGCGCCCTGCGCGGGACGCCGAGTGGATGCGCCCTGCGCGGGACGCCGAGTGGATGCGCCCTGCGCGGGACGCCGAGGGGATGCGCCCTGCGCAGGACGCCGAGTGGATGAGGCGCGGGCATGTGTGGAGCAGGAGTTGGAGGCCATCAGCGACGCGGACTCCGTTGCTCCATCGAGTCCACTGTCCAAGCACTTGCACCTCGAGCTCGAATTGAAGCTCGAGCGGCAACGCTCCCACCAGCTCGAGGTAGGCGCCACGTGGCAGTGCCTCCGCCGCAGTAGCCCACTCCCTCCTGCCTGAGGCGTACAGTGCAGGTCACGCCTCCACCCGATGACCCGCAGTGTTCATTCTCTAAGTTTAGATGGATCCTGCGTCTGCAGCCTCCCTCCCTTCCACATCTCCCGGATGACGCCGATGGGGGAGGTGCGACTGGACTGCCTTGGGGCGCTCGAGCCCCACACGGAACGCAGACATTGTGCACTTTCACACAGATTCCTGGCTTCGGCGTCTAGCGGCTGTTCCCTCCTCCCCTCGCCCCTGCTCGCCCATCATGTGATGCTTGCCACGGAGGCGTGCATCCGGCAATGGAGCAGAATGGCTTACCCCGGGCTGAACGAGGGAACGAGGGGGACCTGCTGCAGGAGGAGCTCAGCAAGACCAGGGAAGAGCTGCTTCAGGAGGCGGCGCTCAGGAGGCGGGAGCTCGCCCAGCAGGAGGACGCATGCCAGCAGCGCATGAGAGAGCTCGAGGCGGTTGCCCGCACGCGCCTTGAGGAGGTGGGTCATGACGATGCCTTGCAAGCCAATCCCTTTCCGTCGCCCATGCTGACGTGGCTGATGGGCCCCTTGTCTTGCCATATTGTAAGAATCGATAGTGCAGCGACAGTGCAGCGTGAAACGGTGCACTCAGAGGCCGTTTCCCTCCCCAGTTATGGGCACCCTCGAGGCTGCGGCGGGATGCCTGCTTGGTTGACAGGTGGAGCACACCGTGCGGTGCGCCATCTCAGGAGGGGGTGATGGCCCCGCCACGCCTGTAGCCGGGCCCACAGTGCAGGTTAACGCCCCCCCTCCCCGCCCCCCGCTTTGCGCGGCACGAAATGTATCCTCGTCGCGTAGTGGCGCTCCATTGCATCCGACCTCCATTGCGTGGACGTGGATGATTTCTCTTGAACGTGCCTCGCCGCGGATCCCTCCAACCTTTAGATCCTTTGGATCGCCTGTAATGAAGATGCGGAGATAAGATCTAAGTGAGCTCTGATTGGTCCCACATTATTTCCCCCGTTAGATAAGAGCCAGGATATTGTAAAGCCCGCAAGAAACGCCAGCACGCGTTGTGACGCCTGCTCGTGTCATCGGCATTTGTGCCCCAGTCCAGAATGCCGAATTCAGCAAAGCCGAGGATTGCATGTTGGATGAACACGAAATGATCTCGGGGACATGTGTCTATATTTGGTGCATTCGGACCGAGGGCTTGACAGATGCGGGGATGGCGTTGTGTCACAGGACGCGGAGGGGAAGATGGATGGCGTGGCACAGGCGGAACAGCGGATGGCATTGATGGCGAGCCGCATCGATGACATGATCACGTCACCGGCGCACGGCTTCGCCCAGAACCGCCTCATCACGCAGAAGGCCGCGGCGGCGGCGAAGATTCAGATGCAATGGCTCCGGCACCGAGGCCGTCGGCGTGAACTGCAGGCGCAGGAGAGGGACAGCATGGCACAGCAGGCACAGCTTCCTCCTTCCAGCTCGATCTCCTCTGTCCTGTGGACAAATTTGATGGAACTCCCACAGGAAGGCCCTCGAAGCTTGCTCCGGTAGCATGGCACTGCCAGGAGATCAGTTTTAGGATCCGGGACACTGGCTTCTCCTTTTCAAGGCATTTCCCCCGCCTTGCCTGTTGGGGGTTCCACCTTGACGGGCTTCCTTGCCGGTCTGGCGTTATGCGGCTGGGGTGTGCAGCGAGGAAAAGCCCTCGAGGACTTGGTGGCAGAGACTGAGACAACGACAAAGCAGTATTTGGCAAGCACCGGGCGCGCCCTCATTGCACAGTCTATATTGTCTATCGACCGTGCCACAGATGCATCGTTAAGGATGTTCTTGGTGCCTCGGGTATGTCCCCTTTTTCACCTTGAATCTTCTGAGTTAATTGGAATCCTGATTTACACATTGACACTTTTCAACGCAAAGTGTCGCCGCCTTAGCGTTGGCAAAGGAATCCCCAGATCCACGATTTACGAACGCCAGTTGCTATGAATTGTATGAGAGTAACTCACGAACAATAGACTGTGAGGGGAGGGAGCTATTTGCAGAAAAAGTTGAATAGATGACACGGAAACAGCCGCAGATCTTTCCATCGTATATCTGCACCTCACAGTGTGCGCTACAGATTTGGCCGGGAAAATGTGATATAGGGCATACGTTTGCATACACTATCGCTCAGCTTCACTTAGACAGATGTTATATGGTTATCGCTATAACCCGAGTGGAAGCATACAACTTCTACCTTTGAATTTTTCGCAAGTAGCAGGCAAAAGTCTGAGCAGAGGTGGGGATTATTCATACTTGTAAAAGGTTTATCGCGCCGAATTATTTGGAGGCGATATTCAAAATGCTCATAATAAGCATGGTGGAATCAGTGGTGCACTATTGTTATGCGCCCACCCCACCTGAATAACCACGGTATTCAACAGCCACCGATTGTGCACTGAGTGGTAGCGACCATGTACGGATGCTGAATTGGATTGAATACACCCAGATATCGTCACTGCCGTAGTTGGTAAAGGACCGACATCCATATCGTTTTACTACCTGCCATGAAATATGCCGAACGAAGGATTGCTTACAATTGCCAATACATTCATACACGAATTCTGTACAAATTAAATGAGCGCAGTTTGTTGAGAGGGTAAGCATGAACCCGCTTCCACATGTGTACAATATTATATATTTATATATAACGTTATATATATGGGGCCACCGAGAGGGAAGCGTCCGCGAGCGGAGCGCTTTTCTTTTGGGGGGGGAGAGAGCGCGCCGCGAGTGGCCGATGACAGCCACCGCGAGCGCGCCAGGCGCACCGCCATGAGGCAGCAGCACTCGCTGCGCTGCCTCGGGCTGCGTGACGCGCCGCTGCCCGACCAGGCACGCCAGATACATGGTGCCTGAGGGTAGCGCGCAGCGTGTGCACCGCATCCAGGCGAGTCGGGCTCTCCTTGCAGAGGTTGACGCTCAGGCCTGGGAGCGGCACACCGCGCACGCATGCCCCGCCGACGAGCGCGGAGCGCAGCACCCACGGGCGGGTTGCTTAGGGGACCAGCGTGCCCCGCGCTTCGGGCGAGCGCACCCGTCTCGATGGGGTGCATCGCCACGCGCGTGCAAGGAGGCCCACCCTTGCATGCGTGTCGCCACGGGGTGAGCACACCGGCGACGTGCTTACCCGCGCCCTCCCCTTAGGGCCACCGAGAGGGAAGCGTCCGCGAGCGGACCGCTTTGCTTTGGGGGGGGGGAGAGAGCGCGCCGCGAGTGGCCGATGGCAGCCACCGCGAGCGCGCCAGGCGCACCGCCATGAGGCAGCAGCACTCGCTGCGCTGCCTCGGGCTGCGTGACGCGCCGCTGCCCGACCAGGCACACCAGATGCATGGTGCCTGAGGGTAGCGCGCAGCGTGTGCACCGCATCCAGGCGCGTCGGGCTCTCCTTGCAGAGGTTGACGCTCAGGTAGGCCTGGGAGCGGCACACCGCGCACGCATGCCCCGCCGACGAGCGCGGAGCGCGGCACCCACGGGCGGGTTGCTTAGGGGACC